>APFE031414876.1:0-12329 GCA_000404065.3 Pinus taeda | reverse complement strand
GAGGATGGTTTCCTAAGTCGTATTGAGAAACATTTCCCATGCATGTTCTCACAGACTAAGCTGTAAGGATCTAGCATGAAAGATCCAGCCCCAATTACATCGGCATCCACCGAGCAGGAGGACTAGCATGTTGGCTCTTAGTTATTTTTTATCAGTTTTCATGTGGATAGCTTTTAATTTACAATTTGCAGTAATATATATATATATAAATATATATATATATATATTATATTATGGTTGTGGGCATGAACAATCAAAGTTTATATAGCTTGGATAAATAGACTAAGTATTTTTTGTTACTGGATGGCTTCTCATGCAGTTAGGTGGTCAACAGACTTGGTTTCTTCGGGCAAGTTGATACCACCTAACCAGGCTCTATGTGGTTGCAACTTGCTTGCTTATTTTATAATGAAAAAGAGAGATCTACCAAGCTTAACAAAAAAATGGATTAAAATTATTTAACAGTTGGAGGAAAAATTAACTACGTAATCTAATTTGTAAACAAAATAGTCTTTTTCACTAGAATTCACCAAAATAGGGCAATATGATTTCAAGATTTTTTATTGACGTAATCTAATTTGTAAACAAAATAGTCTTTTTCACTAGAATTCACCAAAATAGGGCAATATGATTTCAAGATTTTTTATTGAATGCATAAATGTATTCAGTACCCACACATAAGTCGAGGCTTAACCTTTGGCTTCAGCTAATCCGTGAAAATAACCAAGGGTTGCACCCCAAAATAGGACAATATAATTTCAAGATTTTTTGTTGAATGCATAAATGTATTCAACACCCAGAGATAACTCTAGGCTTAATCTTTGGCTTAAGCGAAGCCGTCAAAATCAACCAAAGATTGCATCAATCCTTAACATAACTAAATTTTTACTCACAGAGAATGATTTAACAGTACACCCCATCACCATCTATTCTACACTATATGGGAATTAATATAATAATATTGTACTCCATAAATAGGAAGAGAAAGAACTCTTAATTAAATGATCAAATTAAAATAATAAGAGAAAATGATCAATTGACTGTTAATTCTCAAAGAAAGAAACCTTAATTAGAGGATCAAAACAATAAAGAAAAGAGAGATTAAAAGAGATATACAAAGATCAAGTTAAGGATTAAATTGAAGGCAATCCAATAATTTTAAAGATGCTGGGGGAAGAAAAATCATCAAACCCTGGGAATCCTTATAGAAAAAAGAGGACAGATGGTGAGTTTCATAACTCAAACTTGTAAGACCACAAATCCAACTAAAAGTTTGGAACAATAGACAAAAAACTTACCAACTTACAAAAAATTAAACTACATTTTATTACTTTTCTTTAAAATTTAATAAAAAAATATAAATATAAATAAAATTATAAATTTCAAATATTAAAAATAATAATATGGAAAAAAAAAAAAAAAAAAAAAAAAAAAAAAAAAAAAAAAAATTGAATTTGTGGAAAATTTTGAAGTGAAACTTTGATTTGTATTATTTAAATTGGTTTTTTTATTGTATAAATAAATTTAGCGCTTTGAAAAACTCAAAAAAAATTAAAAAAATCACGTCATAAATTAAAATAATTAAAATACTAAACTCGCCACATGGTTACATGTTTGACCACCAAATATTTCACCCATTTTTTTCACGTAACATGTTTGGCCACCAAATATTCCACAAGTGTTTTAAGGTACGCAACATTGCTTCTCCGTGTTCAACGTTATCAATGCCGAAATCAAATATTCTGCATACCTAAATCTCGCTTTCCTTTGGTCAAAGTGTGAAAATATGGATCATACAACCACGGACGAAAAAAAAGGAGGTAACAATACCCACTCCAACTACTGTCCTTGTCTGGCCACACAAATTCTAACAAAGATTGCGGTACCTTCTAGAATTTAGAGTAAGTTGTTTTTATACAAACTCTACATTGACTCTTCAACTGATATTACTATAAAATAGAGATATTAGTATAAAATAGAAAGAGGAAAAAAAAAATGGCATCATAATAATACATTTATAATAAAAAATAAATATGAGAAAATTTAAACAAATATTTGAATATATCTATAATAAAAAATAAAGATGAGAAAATTTAAATAAATATAAATTCACATAGATGGAAAAATGTCAATTACTATCTAGATTTGTACCTATTAAGAATATGCACTTTAGTGAGTTTGGTGAGCTTGATATACTTGGACTTTGTGACATTTACATCAACTATATGTGAGAATAATCAAATTTATTGAATGGGACACTAGATAATACAACATCACAATACATCAAGAACAATCAATCAAGTGGGAAGGCCTTATACAATAACCATGAACTCAATCCACATCTCCTAATACATTGTCACGAAAACAATATCTTATATTCATCATATTCTACATTATTATCAAGAAGGTAAAACAAAGTGCCAATAAACAAGGAAATCCTACCTTATTAATAGCATTAAAAATGCACTACATGCTCAACCATCAAATGTACATTGTTTGTTATTACTTCTTGCCCCTTTCGATGTTGTAGCTTTCAACATTAATGCAACTGTTATACAGACAACCCTTAAGATCCCAATAAAAAACCTTTAACCTCTATAAGAATGGAGATTAGCGATGCTCAGTAAGAGATGAGACATGTTCATTGCATTCTCATTGATGAGATCAATGTCATAGAGCCTAAAGTGTTTATGCAAATTGAGAATTGATTGCGTGATAGAATTTAAAAAATATTTAAATATTTATAATATATTATATATATATATATCATATTTATATATATATATTCATGTTTGGTCATCAATCTATAATTATTATCAAAGGCTTGGCTCATCGACGACTAATTATGACACACCTCTGTAAATGGGAGAACATCATGGAAATTCTTAACCACTATTCTAATCAAATTATGATCCACCAACAAAGCAAAGATGCACCACAGAGTCAAATCCACTAATAGTGGATAAACATAGAAATGTAACTCCACTAACCATTGGGAGATCCTTCAACATTAGAAAAATATATTCTTGTTTGCAAAAAACCAAAATTGATATGTTCATACACTTATTTGTAATGAAAAAATTGGCATGCCTTAAACATGTCAATAGCACAAAGTATCATCAAGTCACTTATCCATGATGGAACATATGCAAGATGATAACCACCAACTAAAACCTCAAAAAATTCTATGCATTGGACAAGGACTTACATTGACCCACAATTTATGGATCTAAACAAATTTCATAAATAGAGCTTTAGGATCATATACACATGGATCAATTCCTCTCTCCTTTCCAACATATGTTGTTGTGGAGTTTTTTACATACACCTATCCACCATGGGGCCAAAACAACAAAAAGAATGTATCTAACTTAAGCATAAAGTGAGGCAATGAGAAAGGAAATTCCTCAAAATATGGTTTGGGCGTTAACTATACATAAATCCCAAGGACTAGTGATAAAGAAGGCAATCATTAACAACAACAACCTTGAATATCAAGGTTTATCCTTCACAAGAATCTTGTGTGTCATAATCTTTAAAGTGTCATAGATATTTCTCACATTCTCCTTTGAATGGTATGCAAAAATGAAAGCTAATGCATATGTCTCACTCCAAAATAAATAAAGAATCACATATACAAGAGCACAAACAGATTGGAGGACTTCTCATAAGTTCTAATTTATTTTAATATATTTTTTATAAAGTATTCTCGTATTTTATAATTTCTCCTCTTGATCTTGTTATTTCTTAAAAGTGGAAAAAAAATTCCCAAATATATATTTTTTTCAAAGGGATGGTTAGGAGATTTCGATTAAAAAGAAAATTTGGTTTTCGATCCAAAGCCCTTACATATTTCATCCAAATCCTTTATATTTTAGTTAATTTATTTCAAGATGATTTCTTTAATTCTTATTAATCAGCAACAAATGAAATTCTCAAAATATGAGAATAAAAAAACTAAATACGATGATAGTTTAATTTATGTCAATTAAGTTTATCTCTGGTGGTTGGGAGGAATGATTAGGATCCTCCCCACCTAGGTTCAATTCCCTCAAGTGAAATGATGAGATTTTGTGTAATGTCTTCATGCCTTGTTATTGAAAACAAATAGTCCCTCAAGGACCAACACATGGATATTCCTCATATGGAATATAAATATATTAAAAAAAATGCATAGTTTAACCTCAACAAAATAATTAACTAAATGTGTTATTTTTTTTAACAATATTTCCTAGTACTAAAAACATGGTTCTTAATAATAATTCTCTAGTGCAATCCATTTGAAGAATTGTTTACCAATCCCTAGACCTTTTTATATTTTGAAACATAAAGGGTCATCAAACTTTAAATATGTGATTGCGACTAACAAATCATTAAGTCATGGTTTTTCCACCTTGATTTACCATCCATTTTTCTTAACATCACAGATGACTTATGTGATGGTTTAGGACACCTTGCATAGTCCATCAACAATAGAGATGAGATAAAATTTATGGCCTAAATCCCTAGCTTTAAGATTTATTCTAGCCATGAATAACTTTTGTACCATCAAATACTTCCTTTATACCACCAACAATTGAAATCATTTCCATGTTCCACTAATGGAACAATGATTTTATATGCATAGCCTTGTGATTTTTCAAAGCTTTGTACATCACTAATCAACCCCAAAAGTAATTTAATTCCTAACATCCTATTTCTAGGCCATGTCAAAATATGGACCATGATCCGTAGAAGTAAATTTTATAGCCTAAGACTCTATATTTTGATGTTTGACCATGCTCTAGGGCATGAGAAAGACCATTTATGTAATACCATGTGACCTTACACATGGACCATGAGCCACAAGAGTAAATGTTATGGTCGAATGCCCCTTTGTTTTGAACCTAGATCATGAGAATCATCCCTATTCTACCAAACACATAAATTTCCACAACATCTTGCATACATTCCAAAGACTCCTTATGTAATACCTATGAGCTCCAAAGATTTTTTGTGGAGAAATACCTTCACCTTTTTCCTCATACCATCCCCTTTTCTTCAAGAAGAATCCTAGTGTTTTAAATCTTGAATGGCCACCATATTGAACTCATAGGCCAAATATTTCCTACTCAAATAATATTGGATCACTTCAAGTCATGGACTTGTCCCATGAGACCTCAAGAAAAATGTTATGCCCTAAGATCTTGGATTTTAACCCTAGACCATTACATGGGCATAAAGAACCATTCTTGTTGTTTCAATCATCAAAATGTTGAGCACATTCCACTCATAAAGAAATATTCCTTATGCGCCTTGGGCTGTAAAAACAATTGTATGGCCTTAGACCCTAGTTTTCAATCTTAAACTATGGTTTCATCCCTAAAAACCATCCACAGTGTTAGAAATGTTGAAATGATCACTAAATTCCACTTATATGCCAAAGAAAGGTCCTTTGTAGGGAATATGTAATGGCTTAGAGCTTTGTTCATGGCTTATGAGCCTGAAAGTTAAATGTTATATCATTAAGACTTTGTGTTATGACCCTAAACCATAGTTTAGGTCATGAAATTTGTACTCAGTGTGCTAGACCTCAAAATTAAGACCAAACCTAGATCACATAAGGAACATTCTCATGTAAGTAAATGTGGTAGATTGAGGCCTCAAACATGGCCTATGATCCATACAGATGAAAGTTGTCTTTAAACAATTTTTTTTGGCCCTAAAGTGTTTCCTTACCCCCAAAAAAATGCATACCTAGTTTTATAATTTCAAATGGCCACCATATCCCATTCACATGCCAAAAATTCCCTATGTAGAGCCTAAACAGTGGTGATAAAAGGCCCTATGCATGGCCCATAATCTTTGTTATAACTTAAGACCCTATTTTTTAGTACCAAGCAACCATCTAGTTCATAAGAACCATCCTGAGGAGTGAAATCTATAAAAGACCATTATATCCCACCTCTAAGTTAAAGATAACCCATTAATCCCAATACAACACAACCCAGAAACCTAAAACATGGTTTAGGTGTGTTTCTTGTCTGCATAAGACACCTTCAATCACCAACATAAGCCACATACCTAACCCAACACACCTAACCTACCTAATTCTCATAAAATCCACCCTAACTTAAATAGTCTGCACAAATAAATAATGAGATCAAAGTGGAAATGAGTAACCCTCAACTTTTAAAACATGACACTTGGGTAAATACTTATGAATCTTCAAATTGTACACCCCCTTAATGGTTAATTTGTTAATGGTGATAACATGGTTAATATTATTTCCTTTAGTATTTTCCTTTCTAAGTTCTTAACTTCTCCTTAGGTTTGGTTCTTCTATTCCAATATTCAATAAACTTGTCAACATATTTAGTTATGTAACTATTCCAACTATCCTTTTCCTCTTGGATTTGGACTTCATAACCCATCAAGTTTATTTCGTCTTTTATAGACTTTCTCTTAGAATTTCAATATTGATTCCTTCATTGCATCATCAAATATTTCTGGAACAAATAATGTCAATCCTTTGTTATTGCATCATGGGAACCTTTAATTTTCTTCCAAGTATGTATCTCTCTTCCAATTAGAGTTTTCTTTCAAGTACTTCGTTGTCAAAATATCTATAGGGTCATGATGTTAAAATCTAGCTATAATAAAGTGTGTGTTTGGATAAGAAACTTTATCAACTCTCCTACCTAATATTGAAAAAACTTGCACAACATTATATTTTTCTTTTGATTACTGAAATATTGATTTCTAACTGTCACCAACCTACACAAATTTATTATGGACATCCATGTATCACATATCATCGCATTCAAGTAGGATGGTCATCTCACATATTATGGCATTTAATTAGGGTGGTTATTAAACCATACACTTCAATACGTCTGTAATTTGTCCTTTCAAACTAATATTTAATTGGCTAAATCTCTATTCTTTTCTATTTTCAAATCTCATGGTATCCTCATTATGTTTTCCCTTCAATCTTCCTACACTAAATCAACACACCATCTTTTATGAACCCAAAGGATTAGTGTAGATGCTTAGTTAACATTTGGGTGTAGTGATATGGTATTAGGAAGTTTTTACTTTTTACATTAAATCTATGCAATTTAGGTTTCTTTAAGGTATTCATTATCGAAAATAACTAATTATGCATACAAAATAGAAATATATATCATCCCTTACCTTTGTAATTTGCCGATATATTTCTTGTCTTGTGCCCATGTGACTTTGTTTTCCTCCATAGGAAAAACTTGATAATAGATAGTGTCATATCAAAGCATATGGTTGGAAAAATATCATGCAAAGTATTTGTTCATGCCCTCAAAAGAATCTATCCATGTATTCATAGGTCTCCATTGTCGTTGCAACAAACACCCTCCAAAATTTTGCCTACACTTGAATTTTGGAGCCTACTAAGGATCTTGCAATCAGTCATTTCATAGTCACTTCTTGGTCGGTTGATGCCTTGTTAAGTATTTGAGCTCCTTCTTGGATCATAAGTGTCGAAGTCACCTGCTCGCACATGCTCAATCTGCAACAATTTCAGGAGCACATTCTTTAAGAAAGCTTGTATAGGTATAGCATAATACATCAAGACTATGCATGTGCAATGATCAACCCATTTTGACAGTCAATGTGTGATTTCGTTGACAGTCTCGCACTTTTGGTTGTGAATGTACTTTCGTTTCAATGAGTTTTCCAAACTTTTTCTCTTTATATAGAAAATGTTTCATTTTGACATGGGAAGTGTTGCTTATCGGGTAAATTTGGTGTTGACGAGTCATATTAAAGTCATGTGGACATTCTTTACACTTATTCCCAAAGTTTCATGCACTATCGCACAAGTGTCGTCACTTTCGTCACAAAGTGTATCTCTTGTGTCGCACTTGGAGAGGTATGTTGCACTGTTGTCGCATTGAGGGAATCATGTTGTTCTTATTTTTTGAGTGATCAATGTTGTTTCGTTGAATATTACAAGTGTCTGATCATGATCTAGTTTTTCTCTGCTCACTTGAGCCTCATTAATTTTACACAGCCTTATCCAAAAAATTTCATTCCCGAGCAACTTGACTTCACTCAGTCTTCTTGAACTACGCATTGCATAGTCTCAACACGCAATCCCTAACCTTGCCTCTTGGAAATACACATTGTGTTATCTTAGTGCTCAATCCCAGTCCTTTAGCTCCAAAACTGTGCAATCCTTGCCTTCAACTAGCCTATTCTTCACACTGCGCAGTCTCAAGCATCAAGCCTCAATCTTAAGATCTTTAACTGTGCAACTGCACAATCACTTGGCCTCTCTCCCTCCAAAATGCGAATTGCAAAACTTCAAGCCTCAATCCTTAGTCCTTGAACCCCTTAATTGCATAATCTCCCAGCCCCTTCTCCTATTTGAACTATGTATTGGGCAACTTCAAGCCTCAAGCTTAACCTCTTGGGTTCCTCAACTGCGTAGTCACTCAGCCTAGGCCATAAGAAATGTGCATTGCATAGTCTTAAGCCTCAATCCTTCATCTTGAGCCCTTGAATCCCTGAACTACGCAAACCTTCTACCTAGGCCTCCAAAATTGTGCATTATGTAGTCTCAAGGCTCAAACCTCTAGCCTGAGTCCTTGAGTCCCTCAATTGTGCAATCCTTTAACCCCGACCATCATGAACTAAGTATTGTGCAGTCTTAAGCATCAACCCCAAACCTTGGCCTCTAGAATTGTGCAATCCCTAAGTCAGTCACTCAACTAGTCACCAGTTCCATCCTTAACAAGTGATTTAATGAAGCATCTTAGGCCATGGGTTTATCAAACTGATGTCGTCTTGTCATGGGTGGATTGCAGTCACAGGTATTATATTATGTTATAACAAGATGATGATGAAGGAGATGGAGAAGGAGACGATGCTATAATACACATAAGGATTTGAGGAGATAAGATCATTATCAGAAAAGAAGACAAAGGAACATTGGATTATAATAGAAGATATAAGATCAAGACCGCATGAAGACTCCATACTGATTCACAACCCTTTGGAGGGTGGATATAAATAACAAATCACATCCCTTACAAATATGAAGTATTGGATACATCTATTATCAAAAGAAGTGGCAGTGAAGAGTGACCTAAAATTTCCATGTCATCATGCAATCTATGTCATCAGTGTCATGTCATGTCATGATTCATCATGTGCCACTTCATTTCGTGGATTATGTAAATTCTATAATGGAGAAACATAATGTAAATTGGAAGTCTAAGAGTCATTCATGTAATGTGAAAAGTCATGTAGGAAGTCAAAAAGGTCATAGAGAAGTCAAATAGTCATGAGGGTAGTTAAAGAGTCACAAGGGAGGTGTAGGATCACCACATTGGTTATTATACACCTTCATTGTACGAGCAAGGGACTTTTCACCTTGGCTTCTCACATATGGCATTAGAGAGACAGGGTCAGTACTTTTGGGGAGTAAGCCATGGCTCCAACGCTCCACTATTGGAGCTAGTGATGTTCGTTGTATTCATGTATTGTGGGGCTTTTACTTAATACTTGGAACTTGATGGCCATCACGTTTTCATGCATGGATTGTGAATATGTGTAAGACTATTATGTGAATGTTTATGATTCATGTTTGCTTTCACATGTACTAAAGTAGTTGAACTATTTCGGTTATTTTAGTGCTTATCTAATTGAAAATGTGTTGTAATGGTTGTAACAATTGTCGCACCTATGTGGACTATTTTTCTTGATGTTAAGCAATTCTCTTTTGCTTGTGTGTGATTTCCTAAAATAAGAGGAAGTGGAAAAAATGTCCTTTCGTCTTTCCGGGGGGCGGGATTGAATCATACCTTATTTTTATTTATTATCTATTTATTTCGGAAAGATTGAACTGTTCATACCCGAACAAAAAGAATTTGTTTCGTAAGGAAGTTGTTATTGACTCATTTTCTTAATAGAACCAGGAGACCTCATAGGAAAGATGGTCGAGCAGTTCAAGGCGTAGCATTGGAACTACTATGTAGGCTTCTGCTTACCGAGGGTTTCGAATCCCTCTCTTTTCCGTATCTTCGCCTACTATCTATTTTTTCTCATCCTTGTTTTCAATCTATTGATCCCAATAGGAACTATTTCCTAATTCCAAGATCAATCCACCTCTATTTATAATAGAGAAAATAGAACAAACATTGGTCCATGGTATGGGAAGAGTAAAGACTATTTTAAGAAGCAATAAAAAAAATTATAGGCAGATAACAAGTAACATATGAAAGGATTATAAAATGTCTCCTTCCGGGGAGGAAAAAGAGGTGAGAAGAAGCATAATTTCAGATGCCCACACCAAACCCACCCTCTCTTTCATTTCATCTCGATCAGCTTACGGGAATAATAACTCTACGACCAGCAATTCATTAATCTTTAAATTTATCCCATTTACTTCTATTATTTGTTGATGAATCCTTTATATTGTAAGAATGGAAAGTTTCCAATGATTTGGCAAATTTATCCCTCTGAACAAATCTATATTTCTTCTTTAATGATAGCTCTCAATCTTTGTTATCTCTTATAGTAATCACATCTTGAGGTTGCAAGGGTAACTTGGTATATCTACCATATGGTCATTGACCCGGATTATGTGCATGATTCACTAATTGTCTAGCTACAGGAATGGTGGGAGCCATACCCAATTGAAAAAGAATATTATCCAAATGCATTTCAAGTAATTTCAATAGGACCTAACCCATTGAGCCTTTGGCTCTTCTAGCAGTACGAACATGTTTCAACAATTGTTGCTCCATTAGTCCGTAATGAAAACACAATTTTTGTTTTTCTTCTAGCCGAATACGATATTGAGATATTTTCTTAGAAGAATACGAGTTCATAGAATCCTTTTTGTTTTTGGGTCTTTTACTAGTAAGACCTGGTAAAGTTTTCAGACAACGTATTATTTTTAAATGAGGTCCCCAATAATGGGACATAGAAACTCCTTATTCAATTAACAAATAGTGGCTTAGAAAGAAGTTGAATAGTATAACCCATATGAATAATATTGGAATTCTTTTATATGGAAAAGAAAGATATTTCTTCAATTTGTTATAGATCCTAATAGCTCCAATCATTTGATTCATTCAATTCTTAGTTGGGAGTAAGTGATCATGGCATGACAGAAACAACAAATGATTGTAAGAGTATTCTCCATTCCAATTTGACCTAACAAAACTTTGTGGATTATAGAAATGAGAGGAATGGAAAAGAGCCAGCTATTGGGATCGAACCGATGACCATCACATTACAAGTGCAATTCTCTAACCTCTGAGCTAAGCAAGCTCGATGGAATATCATTCCCCATTTCATTAGAGTGAGATCCATAGTTTCCTTTGGAATCCTAACAATTATAGCACAAATCAGATCCAATGATGCAATCTAGATTACGATTATAACGGAACATTGCTGGAAAAGTAGGATTCTTTCGAAGGGAAAGAAAGGAGAAGTAAGTCAATTGATATCGAGCTACCACTCTTCCAAATCGACTAGGGGAGGATAAATAACATGCATGGAAATGGATAAATAATTTATGATTCCAGTCATATTCGATGGGGTAGAGATAGAGAAGGGGAGAGATGGGTAGAGAAGGGGAGAGAAGGGAAGTAGGGGAGGATATTTCGTCCCACCCAAATATTGAGAAAATTATCCCAATGAATAATTCTGCTATGGATATTAATAATAGGATTAGATCAGTATGATCTTTTTCTTCGAGAAGGGAATATGGCGGAAATGAGAGTCTAACGGACTTGATCAATTGAGCCTTGAGATGGAAACCACCAAGTGAAAATTTCCAATCCAGGAACCCTGGGAATTTTGAATGGGTATCCTGAGCCAAATCCGTTCATAAGACATTTTCTTACTCCTATAGGAAGGGATAGGTGCAGAGACTCAATGGAAGCTATTTCTAATGAATGAAATTCTAATTTGGATACAATACTGTAGTTAGAACGATCTATTACACCCTAAAAAAATGGAGAGAGAGTAATTATAACATCAGGCAGACTAGCGATCAGAACTGAATCGTCCAGCTTTTTATTCATAGATAGGATGCCAGTTCAAGTTGAAGTACTGATTTGACATTAATAATCCAATTATGAACTTATCTACTCTAGTGGAGAATTTAATTCTTTTTTTGGAATAAATGGTTAGACGAGGATAAAGATAGAGTCCATTTCTACATGTCAATGTCAACAACAATGCAAATTGCAGTAGCAGGAAAATCCGTTCGCTTTATAGACCGTGAGGGTTCGAGTCCCTCTATCCCCACCCAAGTTCGTTCCCGAACGGATTGATATATCTTCTCCAATTCCATT
>APFE031414864.1:0-36315 GCA_000404065.3 Pinus taeda | reverse complement strand
ATGAGAGAATCAGTTGACTTAGTTCTAACTAGTCAAGTCCAGTTAGATTATTTTAACAAGTTGTTAAAATAATAAAATATATTTTGTTAATGCTTACATGCATGTGACAACTATTATTTTAGATAAATAATGATTCACTCATGGATAACTATTGCATGTCAGTTCTGTTAGAGACCCAGTTGAGATCAAATGTGGGATAGTGTATTATCATATGCTTAACTATTTCTAGTAAGTAGTTTTTTCATGGTTGAGGAACTAGTGTTCTCAAGGAATATGTAGTTGGACCATTGGTTGTTTTTAGTATGTTCGAATTAATAACATATGCTTTTGCTATTATTTCCTAAGAAAAATATGTAAGGACCATAGGGAAAGCCTATATAAACAGGGCTTGGTTGGTTCATGAGACATATCTTCATATCTTCATAGTTCATTGAGAACTGAATAGCTTGAGAGCTAATTTTTCTTGTATTGTGAAGAGGATTTCCACTTGATTGATAATACATGGTTGGGGTTTTATGCTGGTGCTTTCCCCTGGATATATCTTGTGTTATGTGTGATTAATTCTCTTTTTCAGTTATGCATTTTTATACTTGATGTTGGTCATGATTTCAATTATGCTTCAACTTAAGTTTTGTAGAATTTGAACAAGTATTATGCTTTAGGACATTGCATATATCGGTTGGTTCTACCGCTGAAATCTCTACAAATCGGTAATACAAAATCAATTGCCCATTTCTCAAATGGATGCAATGACACCTATGGATTCAAAGGAAACTCATCCCTCTATGATGGCCTGCCCATCCTTTGGCATGCATCACATGCCTTGCAATATACTTTAGAATCCTTATGCAGTGTCGGCCACCAAAACCCAGCACGCAAAATCTTCTGCACTATCATTTTTCTTGCATAATGTTCTCTTGTATCCCCTCCAAGAGCTTCAATGAGGATATTGTTTCTTTCAAAGTTGGGCACATAGTGTCAAAGTATTTGATCTGATCCCATATTATACAAATGACCTGCAATAATTGAAAAGTCTTTCACGTGCACCACCAATTCTTTCTTCTGTTGACTGGTGTATCCCTCTAGAGCCATCACTGTTGTTAGAAATTGGACAATGTATGCAAAGTGATTATCCACTACACACACCATGAAGAGATGCACGTTAGGCAACCCTTCCTCCAAATTGGTAGGATCCTCTCCTATTTCAATATGCAACAGATGCTCTCGCCTTGCATTCAACCTTCCTAGCTTCATAATCACCTCGAAATGATACCTTTAAAACAAAAACATCCATCTTCATATTCCCCCCCAACACAAGCTTATTGACTAAATATTTCAATGCAGAATGGTCTGTATACATCTTAAAATGTCTAGCTAGCAAGTTATGTCTAAACTTCTGGAGTGCATACACCATAGCCAAGCCTTCGCACTCTGTCATCGAATAATTCTTTTCAGCCTTAGACAACTTCCTGCTCGTAAACACTATAGGGTGATCCAGTTCTCCCTTGTCATCCCGTGTCATCACTGCGCCTAACGCAATACACGAGGCATCTACATGCACATGGAACTCCTTCTTCCAATCAAGGAAGACTAGGATCGGTGTGTGACCATTTTATCCTTTAGTACGTCCAGGTTGCGCTGACATTCTTCGTCCCAATAAAATGTAGCATCCTTCTTCAGTGGCTTTTCCACAGGCACGGTAATCTAAGCATAACCTTTGATGAACTTTTGATAATACCCAGTGTAGACTAGTGTTGCGCGTAGATCTTTAACTCTCCTTAGTGCCTCCAAGTTAATTATTACCATGATCTTAGGAGGTTCCACCATGAGTCCTTGTCTGCATACCACATGACCCAGAAAGATCCCAAAAGGGACACAAAACAAGCATTTCTTTAGGTTTAGTTCAATTTGATACCTTCGATAGGTATCCAACATTAAGCGCAGACTATCTACATGGTGCTTGACTAGCCCAAACACTGTCTAGTCATTAGAATATACCTCCAAGAACTTGTGAAAGAACTCCTTTAACATTCTGAAGACCACGCGTGAGAAGATTAGCAGCGCATTCTTAAGTCTGAAAGGCATCAATGTTTACTGGAAACATCCCCATTCTATCACAAAGGTGGTCTTACTCCTGTCTTCTGGCGTGATATTTATCTGATGGTATCCAGAGAACCCATCAGTGAATGAATAGGCCTCCTACCCACCAACATTATTCAGTACTTCATCTGTGAAAGGAGTTGGAAAAGGATCATGAACACAAGAATTGTTGAGCTTCCTAAGATCTACACAAATCCTTATTTCATCCTTCTACTTCTTTTCCTGAACGACCATTGGACTCACCCAATCATATTCTTCTACTGGTTCAATAATACCCACTGCAAGCATCTTGTCCAACTCCAAGGGGACCCTTTCCATGTATTTGGGATTAAGGTGATATGGCCTCTACTTAACAGGCTTCGTGTTTGGTTTCAAAGTTATTTTCATCACTCCCAAATCACCTATGATGCCTTTGAAGTCTGAAAATTTTGTGGGAAATAAATCCTGACATTCACAGAGCAACTCAGTGACTTTATCGACTATAGCATCATCCTAGTAATCTCCAATCTTCACAAACTTCAGTTCTGCTTATGTACTAATGTTTACCTGCTTAGTTCTCATTCAACCATACCTTGGGGTGACCAAATCCCATCCTCATAATCCTCTTATAGTAGCGCCATTTTTCAAAACTATTTTTATGCATACCCCACCAATGTGCACGCATCGCGCACAATGCTAAATCCAGCACTTGGAAGAGGTGATTCGCAGGAAATTCCCTTTCAAATGAATCTAGAAACTTATCTACATCAGTTATACCATCATAATAAGGAAAAATTCTTACCTCGAATGGTACATAGTGCAGTGATTGAGTCACCATATTACATCACAGTGTAGATACTTCGTGTAAACTATTCTGCCAGTGCTCCAATTCTTCACCCGAATCTGATGTACATGAGCTCTCGCGGTCCTATGCAATTCATCCATCGACTATAGGATTAACCCAATCTTGGTCTCGTGCTATTATCTTATAGATATGCTCCAAATCATTGTCGTTTTCCTCATAGTTGCAGATTGGTTTAGTATAGTGTGGTCCTTCTTTCAAGCGACATTGTCTGCTTCTTCACATTGATGACCCCATTCATGTCGATAGCCCAATCAATTACAAGGAGTGTGGGATATGGATTGATGTCATCAATAATCTCTATTACCTCAAAGTCAAGCAACTCACTTGCACCTTCTATATCTACGGTTAACCCATGCAATCTCACCATAGGGATAATCTTCTTTTGATTTTCCCTTCTTAATTGAATCAGAGACCACTATAGTGCAAGTCTTCCCATTTTTTCCCAAGTCTATTTAGGATCTAACCCTAGATCCAAAATAACTTGATCCATCTCGTATTCTCCTATTTGCGTAGTGAGCCTCATCTCACGTCATGTTCTCGTCTTATGTCTGCCGATCTTTCTAACTGCGCGGTACCCATCATAAGCATTATCCCTACCAAAAAATTTGTTTATCAACTCCTGTAATCCTTTCATGGCCCTACTATTGCACAGCAGTTTCATGCAAGTCTCTAAGAGAGTAGTAAGCATGGAGGGGTCAACTTCTTAGGATAGCCTATCCTGACTTCCTCAGGTAGAGGCTTAAGCAAAGCTTTTCTTTGCTTCCATGAACATTTCCTTTGCACGCTCCAGATCAAACCCAACTTCTTTTTCTAGAGCCTTACAGACCCATCCATCTTCTTTAGGCTATCTTCCCTTATTGTCACCAGTCATCATACCACTTCACAGAATGATATTAACATTAGGATCCTCTTTGCAAGGCGTTTCCCTCATCATCTCCAGGTTCTGAGTAAGTTGCACCTTCTTCTCCTACATTTTAGCTATCAATATATGCATTATTCTATCACGTGGTCAAACTAAGTAAAATACTAGAATAACAGGCATGTCTAACTCATACACTCCCACATGTAGTGCCCTACCACTCCACAATTATAGCAAATAACTTTCCCTTGACCTCTCTCAGGTCCTCCTCCTCCTCGGCCTCGTCCGTGTCCCTGATATCCTCTGTGCACGCCCCTGGCGCCTTGATCCAAAATACAAGTTTCTATTTTCATTCGATACATGGGCCTTCTTTCTGTCATCAATTCATAGATACAGTAGTTACGTTCATTATGGCCCACTGATTTACAGAAATTACAGAATAGTTGTTGCGGTGTCTGCACAAATCTTTGCAGCAAGTGGCAATTGTCTGTTACATGTTTTCCTACTACTTGATAGATAGCACACCACAACGTGGGCCCTATACTTGGTCCAGGTTGAGATTCCTACCTCAAGGGCAATGGCCCTCCTCCTACCATATAATTTGCAAAAACAACACAGTGATCCTTATCCCCTAGCTTTTACACTTGAGGCACCAAACTTCTTCATGCACTTCCGGCTAAGCCACTTTTTCCTTCTTTAAGCTCTAAAACTCAAATTAGACGCATGAATATGTTGAACTCCCAACTTCACATCCTGGATAGGTGTCTCATGTAATCTCATTGCGATCTCCAGTGCTTTTGCCTTAGTCCCTATCTTTTGTTGTGACAAACAAATACTTAAGTGAGGCAGGAGCACGACTATAAACCAATCACAATGGTGACTTTCTGTGAGATTCATATTGGCTTCACGGATTCTACACTTTAGTCTCTAAGCCAGCTTCTAGGGTGTTTCACTGATTCTCATAGCAATTTCCTTGAATCCCACTACTGATTGCATTTTGGACTTAGACCTACCTACTTCCTTATTCAAAGCAGTCTGAGTGTCCCCTAATGATGCCAATGGATTATCAGTGCAATACTTAATGTACCATGTCAACGCACAATCTTGTAGAGCAGTAACCAACTATGGTTTCTTCATATGATCATCTATAATATTCTGTGTTGTCCACATGGCCTTCACAACGAACCAAAAATTATCTAGGTCATCATTTCCCAAGCCCTTGAAAATGGGAAACTTCATCGTATTCGACATGTTCAATGGTGGTGGAGGTGGTGGTGGTGTGGGTGAAGGTGTATGCTATGGAGGTGGTATGGACGAATGAGGTATTTGTGAAAAACCATGTCTTATCAACTGTACAACACTTCGAGGTGAGGCCTGTACTACTCCCTCGTAGTTTCTCAAAGAAGGTTCTATCAACGCGCTGCATTCAGGACCTATTCTCTCCGAATTTCTAAAGAATTCTCCACTTCACATAGATCCAAAACACCAAGGCAGTGGCATAACCCACTTTTCACACAAGAGCATTTCAATCCAAGTATTCAAAGATCTCAAATACTTACCTTGTGGTCCCTTGAAAAAGCGTCGCTCTGCTTTGCTGTAACTGACTAAGGTATTGACCATGAATTCTGTCATGAATCTTCCTAAGACCCATTCAAGTCAGTGATCAACAACACGCGTGAGCTTATCTTCAGAAGCTTCCAATTTTCGCACTAGCTCTAGGGTCCACACTATTGGACCATCAAGCCTCCGCCTTCCTTGGCCATCTGCCAGTTTAGTGATCCACTCATATAGTTTGATTGGGAAGGTGTGGAAGAGGATCTTGTGTATTTCTATGTATAAATATCTATCCAACCACTATTCTTTCATCAGGTGCAAATTTCTATTTTCTCGAGCCACGGATTCATGGATCTTTCTTAGTCAGATTCCAGTGATGCAACATCACACATCTCTTTATGCAAATCCTAGTACTAGAAACAAAACCATTTGTTGGCTTAGTGGGTCTTGACCTAGCTTCAGAGTTAGTTGCACTAAAAAAATCCCTACACTACTGGCCCTTTCCGCATCAATCCATGGAGCAGGGGCTGAAGTCTCACCCAAAGCAGTATGGGGGGATGTTGGAACCAAGTTTTTGCACCCAAAGATGAGTGTGATGTCGTTTTATGCCCTACATCTACCTTCGCTCAGATTAATAAGCCTTTAAGGCTTATTGATGTAACTTCTCTAATCAGCCTTTAGACCTCCGTGAAGGTCTACGACTATCTTTCGCAAACCCTGAGTCAATGAATCCACTATTTATGCACATTAAAGATTACTTATAACCTACTAATTACTCATATCAGCTTAAGTGCTCGATAACTTCAACATACAACAAGATAATCTTTGCGTAAATAGTTAACAATAATTGCATTCATATACCAATATAAGTCGTGTAAAGTCGTGCATCAATACATTATTATTTCATAAACCCATTATAACATAAGGAACATCCATATAAATAGAAGTAAAGAGATAAACACAAGTATTTCTAGAACAATCTTCTTTATTAATACTCATTTCTCCTTACAGACTCAAGATTTTCATGTGCACTCAGCTGTAGGGGTCCGTGCACTCAGCTACGGACTCTACTTCTAGGCCTCTGCGCACACAACTGAAAAGCCTTTCTTCCTACTCTTCTCCGCTAACTCTTTAGACTCCTTCCATAGAACAAACTTCATTACTTTTCTTAGACATCCTAAGACACACCTATTTATACGATCTCATGGTTTGTGGACCATGGGTATATCTTCAAAAGTCGACTCAACTTACATAAAAGAAGGGTAAAAGCCTTTATGACTCTTTAATTATCTACGTGCTCCACGACCACAACTTGTAGAGACTTTACATATTTATACAACAAAACTTGCGATTTTTCCCCAAAATTGACCCTAGGGGACCCCATCCCAACAACACTCTTGCTGTGTACAACATGTACCAAGATTGACAAACTTTGGATCATGTTCTGTTCCCAGGTTTATCAGTTCATGCCTCATAGTGGAACTATGGGTATTGTTGTTCCTTGGCCCTTGGAACCATTCTTGCAATTCATATAGATTTTCCAATGATGCCACACCCTTTGTGATAACTTGGCCTCTCATGTTACTAGGTTCCACTTATAGAGAGCACTCATGCTCGTCATCATCTATCGTTGCATCTTTGAAGATGCCAGTGTTGGCCATGAAGTGCAGTATCTATTGATCATCATTAAACACGCGTAAGTTAGTTATGTTTTCTGGGATAGATGGTTTGTAAAAAATGTCAATAGTTATTCTATCCCTAATTGGTGACATTCTCGAGCCTTCGTTTGCCAGTGCATTAGCAACTATGTTATGCATATGTGGTACGAAAATGATATTAAATGCCTGGAAGTTTGAGATTAGTCACCATACCTCCTGTTGGTAACTTTTGAGATGCGGTGATAAACAATGAATGGTGTTGTGTACCTAACGTACCACTATCTCTGAATCACCTACCACTTTGATTATGACCACGTTGAGGCTGATGGCTTTTAGCAAGCCCAACACAAGTGCTTCATATTCTGCTACATTGTTCGTGCACTCAAACACCAAGTGACTTGATCATAGTAGATGCTTCCTATTTCAAGGGTCGATCAAAACACACTCGGCTCCTAAGTTGTCCTGTGTCTTTGACCCGTCAAAGTACATGGTCCACAGCTCATCTGTACATGGACCGCTTGATGTGCTAGTGCTATTGCTACTACTATTGCTGCTACTACTGCTGCTATTGGTGCAATGTGCTATACAAGTTTCATTACCATCAATTTGGCAAGGAAGGATTCCCAACTGCGTGTCTAGTGGGGTTGGAGCTGGCCTTGCAGGATAACACCCTAATGTTGTCTTAAGGAGGCAGTTGTCGAACAAGAGTTCTATGGCCAACGATTCAATCTCGCCATTGATGGGAGTGACACTGTGTTTCATAGACCTCTCAGATTCTACTTAGATCTAGTTGTACTTTCCCTTGTACAGAAGCCAAATGTGAGACCAGTCTGTAGCAAAATATCCATCTAGCTTGTTGGACCTATCTCTGCTAAGTAATAGACCATATGCTTCTGGTATGTCCACAACAAGTATGTTGATGCATTGGTGGACTCGACTGTCATAGGATAATCGGATGATTACGTCTCGTAGTTCACCAATGGTTGGTACCAATGTTTGATCAAGTTGTATGATTCACACAGATTTCTTGCTCCATTGTGCATTGATCTTGTTAGCTATGGAGAGCAGCACAATGTTGGTCGTCGCGCCATAATCATCCGAACAGTTGTGAACATTGCAGTTGAACACTTCAAATGAAAGTAACTAGAATGGATGGAAACCTGAGTTTTCTTTTGCCTTTAGAGTGTATTGAGAACTGTGGAAAGTGATCCAGGAGGTGTTCTTTCTACCTTACTGCTAGAGGTTTCGCTATCTGTTGTGGTTTGTCCCAGTGCACGCAATAGGATATCTTGCTGACTTTGGATCTTAGCCAACTTGAACAAACTGATGTTTGCCTGAGTTTTCTTCATGTCATCAACAATGTTGTAATCCAGAGGTGGTAGACTCACCGAGGTGTCTGAGGTAAAATGAGTGTTTGTGTTGTCCGGTGGAGCGTTTTGCAGCTTGCTACTCATGGATGTGTTTATGTCTGCCGCTCTCTTCCCAGACTTGCTTTGTGTTTTTTGCTTTGGGGTGACCAGTGGATCGATCTTCCTTATCAACAATCTTATCTTTTCTTGTATCTCCCCAAGTGTGGGGGGAGCCCCTTTACTCATATTGTAATGGTCAGTTTTATTTTGGGGTTGCTTCTCGGTGTTCATCTTTGACATCGTTTGCAAGCATTGATATGCGTTCACCACATGCCCAGAGCTCGATGGCTCATCAGGTGCAACCTCTTCATCATTGTCAATGTCTTCTGATTGCTCCTACATATTCCTTCCCGCATTGAGTGTATGACTGTAGAAATAATTTATAACTCGCTTCCAACCTGAACAAGAGTTCTCGGGATTATGTTCTTCATGGAAAGAACAAAATTTCTTATTTTCACACTGTTCGAGCTGGAACACATGGTTCTGTGTAGTTTTTGAAACGAACTAGCTAGTGCTTGATGAGCTGCTTGCCTGTCTCTACCTAGGCAGGTGAATTCTTTCAAATGTGTCTGTTTTACGTTGTTTGATTTCATACATTTCAATGGTCAAGCTCTTGACAAGACGAGTGAAAGTCTCAATATCAATTACTTCTTTGTCTCTACCCTTACTTGCCATTGCTTGGACCTTCCTGCTTGCATCCTTAGAGTCCTTTTCCGATTCATCATCCTTAATGACTCCAACTGCACGTGGGTATTTCTCAACAATGATAGCCTCTTCACATTTTTCCAATAGTGCTGGTTTCGCAACTTGCTTGACGAACTACACAATGTTGGTTAGCGGTGCGGACATGTAGTAATCAGTGATGATGGAGTCATGAGGTTTAGTGTCTGCTGCGAAATTGTTCAATATACATGTAAAACTCTTATTGAAATATTTCACTTTCTCCTTTCCCTCCATCTTTAGGCTTCCCAACTCTTTGAGTATCATGGTTGGGGTCTCTTCATCAATGAACTTCTGAAGGAACATACATTTGAATGCAACCCAGTTATGTATAGAGTTCGATGGAAGACTGTGATACTAAGAAACTACACAACCATCCAAG
The DNA here is from genome assembly GCA_000404065.3 of Pinus taeda. NCBI lineage: Eukaryota > Viridiplantae > Streptophyta > Pinopsida > Pinales > Pinaceae > Pinus > Pinus taeda. The sequence goes on along the minus strand of APFE031414864.1, from coordinate 26,789 downwards.
GTACATGGGAACAATCTACATGCTACATCATCATAACGTACCTCAAGTGTCTGCAGTTGTAGGTAGAAGTTTTCTAAGTGGTCTTCCTCCTTCACCATACTGTCGGGGTCAAAATTGATGTTCATTCTCTCTGCTTGCCTCAGCATCTTGTGCAGAACAGTTAGGAGAACCAATGGTCCCTGAGTCATCCATTCAATATTTGGGTCAGCCATCTCTTCTTCTTCCTCATCCTCTTCCTCTCTTTTAGAGTCTGATGGTTCTAGCTCTAAGTCTTTTGGTTCATCTCCACCTCCGCCTCCTCCATTGCCTTCCCCTCCACCTCCTATACCAAAGTTAGATCCCAAGATCACAAGAGTGTCTTGTTCACTTTGGCGAAAGATTGGAGGTTCCTCTCCATATTCAATAGCTTCTTCTAGACCTTCAATTGTGGAAAGGACTACTTCTTCCACCGATGATACAACAAATATTGTGGGAGTGGCTTTTATCTTCCTAAATGCGCTTAGAAGATGTTGTCTATCTGGGATTAGTTCAACTACTTTCGCGAACTAGCCAGTGATGGGATAGAAAAAGCGAAGTTGATGATATGGAATCTCATGTTCAATTCTGGGAGGTGAGGAGTAACCAACTACCGAGTCACATGTAGGTGAGAAGGAATGCGAATAACTTCCTCGACTAGATCATTGATGAATAAGTGTGAGGGGAATTTTAGCCATATACAATTGGCTGCCCTCCTTCTAGCACTAGAAATGTTGAGGATGTTGTACCCACCAACATTCAGGGGATCATCCTAGTATGAATTCCCAATTAGACCTCACACCATTTGGTCTAGGAATCCCATCTAGTATGATGGTCTGGTTTCCATTGTCTTAAGGATTTGCCTCAACTCTTGCTTCTTAGCACAGGAGAGTGGTCTGCTTTGTCTTTGAGAAGTGAGGTTTACAGGCCTAGTGAGTGTAAGTGTCACTTGTGTAAATGGTTCTTTCACTGTAGAGGGAGAAGGTGGGAGTGAGTCCCAAGTTGGTTGGGATGAAGTCCCAACTTGGCTAGGAACACAAAACACAACAGGATGTACACAACTTCCGGAGGAGCAGTCCACACGGATCTGGTAGTCATAACATACAAGGTAAGATAACATGTGAAACACTCAACATATGAGTACAATGGTTGTTGTTGGGGGCCTGTTGGGCATGGAATCCCCCCAAGGCATGTTTTGAGGCTCAAAGCCCAAGTTTTGGCTGATTTTTGTTTTAAAGCTCCGCAAATTGCAAGAGCGGGGTGCGAAAGTATAATAGAGTCACAGGGTTGTCTGCCCTATTTTTGTAATGTAATGTCGACTGGATAGACCTACCCATGGTCTGCGGACCATAGGGTTGTATAAATAGAGTGAGGCTCTAAGTGTAAAATAAGATAGATAAGGATAGAAAAGAGTAACAAGTCTAAGTGATCGAGTTGCAAGTTGAAGTGTGTCTTCGAGTCGTAAAGTAGGAGAAGGCTCTGAAGCTGAGCGCGCATAGGCCTAGTAGTCCGTAGCTGAGTGCGCAGACCCTTGGAGCTGACTGCGCAGGCGAAGTTGAGTCTGTAACCAAGGAAGGAATTAATAAAGAGAAGTTTTGTCATAATTCTGTGTATCTTTTCTCAGATTAATGCATGTTTGTTATGATTTGCAAATATATTGTTTATTTACTTCGTGCACCTATATGAATGATTTATATTGTTAAGTATAACTTAAAGCACGCAAGTAGGCTAAGATAATAAACTAACATTGGAATATTAGTAAGGTCTTGGGTAATAACGCAGAAGCGCGAGGTTCAGCCCTTGGGTAGGGCTGTGTGAAGGTAGTATATCAGACTACGAGGTATGGGAAAGTGTGCAAAGCAACCTTCATGCAAGGTTAAACCTCAGATCACTTGAACTCATCAGACATCTCTAGGGTGTAGAAACCTAGTTCTAGCACCCTGCAATACTAGTTCGAGTGAGACCTCAGTCCATGCTGCACAGACTATTGGTGAAAGGGCTAGTAGTACCGAGATTTGTTTTGCTAACTTAACTTTGAACCTGGGTCAGGCCCCAATAATCCAACAAATGGTTTCATTGTCAGGACTGGGATTTGCATAGATATTTCTGATGTCATATCACTAGAATCCGACAAAGAAAGGAATTGAAGAGTGGTTGGACAGAAAGATTCATGAGTATGTGGCATAGGAAAATAGGAATCTGTGATTGTCAAAGGAAGAGTGGATAGATTTCTACTTATATATGGAAATCCATGAAATTTTCTTTGCATCCTTCCCCTCTGAGTTATACGAGTGGATCGCGAAGCTAGCGGACAATAAGGAAGGTGTAGGCTCAACAAACCTATTGTGTGGACTCCAAAGTTGGTGTGCAAACTAGAAGCATTGGAATATAAGATCGTGCACACTATGAATCACTGGCTCGATCAAATTATAGGAGGATTTATCACTGAGTTTGTGGTAGATACTTTAGTCAGTTATAGCGAGGTGGAACGACGCTTCCTCAAAGGACCGTGAGGTAAGTACGTTAAATCTTAGAACACTTGGATTAAAATGCTACTGTGTGAAAAGCGGGATATGTGAATAAATTGATGTTTGGGGGGCTATGCAAAGTGGGAGGATCTACAGGAATGAAGGTAGTGTAGAACTAGAAACTAGCCTCTTGATTTCACCTCTGCGAGAAAGTGAGGAAGAGCTCACGGAAGTCTCACCAAGAAGTGCGATCAGTTTCATAAAGCAACAAATTTCGTACATACCACTTCCACCTACACCACCACTAGTTTCACCATATTCACCCCCATCTTTGCTCACACCACCTCCGCCACCACCACAATTCAATATGGAAAGTGCGATAAAATTTTCAGTGTTCAAAGGAGTAGGGAATGAAGATACGGACCAGTTTTGGGTCATGGTAAGGGTTGTATGGGAAGCGCATGGAGTCATGGATGACAATATAAAGAAGGCAACACTGGTCAACACTCTGCAGGATCATGCACTGACTTGGTCCATTAAGAATTCCAATGACAATCTGAATGCAGGGATCGTGGATATCCAAGCTATGCTAAACAAAGAATTTATCAGGCCAAAATTAGAGACACAATCGATCATCAGATTTAAGGAAATCGTGATGCTTCCTAGTGAGACCCCTTGGGAGATGGATCAAAGATAGAAGTGTACAATTCATGAAGCCAATATGACCTTGATGCATGGGCAACACCATGTATGGTTCATCGCATCACTAACACCAATCTAAGGAATGCATTGTCATAGCAGAAGCTAACCACTCAGGCTGAGGCCTTGGAGATTGCAATGAGACTGCATGAGACCCCGATACAAGATCCTAACCTGGGAGTTCAACAGATCCACGCGTAGTTGAAAAACTTGTGCTTTGAGATGTAGAGTTTGAAACAAGATAGGACGGATCACCTAGAAGTGCATGAGGAGGTGTTGTGGCCAGCAACAACCCCCCTTCTTATTTAGTTTTATTACTAATACTAAATAAGTGGGGACCCTTTATCAAAAAAATTGAAAAAATAATTTAGTGCTTAAATAAATCTTACTATCATAAACTTAGGATAATACCCAAAAAAATCCAAAAGGACTTAATTTTTATGATAAGTTCGAACAAAACCATTGTCTTAATAATAAAGCGTCGCATCGAAAAAAAGGTAATGGATAACATCCTATAAAAAAACTCCTGAGATTGTGAAATCACAATGCAAGATCGCACACTGAAGAAACTCATTGCATCGCAGTTTTCATATGCATCAAGTATCACTTAAGGTGAAATACCTCAAGCCGCCGATATGCAATGACACGTCTCTCAAATTGCATTTCACACAAACATATGGTAATAGATGATTGTAAAACGCAACGGATTAGCGATATTGCGATCTGTGATCTTGTGAAGCAAATCACAAAATCGCTTTATCGCAGATCTATAGGGCTTGTCGTTCGAAATGTCTTTCCATAAACCGATGCCAAGTTATGCGCACTAATGTTAATTTAATGAGTTAGTTGATCATCATTAATTAAATATGGTTTGGATCCGATCGAAAGGTCATTTCACATAGGGTGATATATTTTATATGATTTTGGCATTTAAAGCTTTCCCGTCACCTTATTTCTTATCATTACTCTTTCCTTATTTGTAAATTGCAGGAGCGAAAAGCAAAGAGGTACACATAGCAGTGTTCAGAATATTATGGGAAAGAAGGGAAAAGCTCCAAGTTCTGAAGACATAGAAATGATGCCCTTATACACAGACACCACCTGTAACAGAGACGTTGGCGTTACTACTTGGGAAGGCATGTACAGTCTACTTGAAGAAGAAGATCCCAGAGTAATGAGGGTTACGGCAACTGCAGACTCATCTGGGTTGTCTGAGGCATCAATTACTGAACTAGAATGTTCATTCCTACACCGGATAGTGGCGAGGCCCAAGATTCTTCCATACATGGACATGGTTAAATGGGTGTTGGATAGTGCTGATATAACAGACAGACAGTTTAAGACTCAAAGCCAAGGACTCATTGGGTCATTCACTACACAAGATTTAAAGACCATGTGTCATCTACCAGAGCCACAGGTAACTTACAACAAACAATTCATGGAGAAGTTCGCTAAAGAAAATGAAGATTTGGCGGAATGCACCAAGGACTGGTCAAGAAGGGACAAACCACTAAAAAAGGATAAACATGGTATGTATAGTACTGGTTCTCTTGCTTCCCCGTATTGCTTTGCTACTTTTGTGCTCTGTAGACTTTTTGGGAAGCCCGACATCAACAAGTTTTCATCTGAATGGCTACCTTTATTAGATGCTGCCACTAATGCTACTGTTGTGGAATGGGCCAAGATATTGTCTGACAATTTAGCCACAACTATTTTAAACTACCTGTCTAAAAGAACTACTACGCAAAGAATTTATCCCCCTTTCTATTTGGTTGCGTATTTTATGGATGCAATCTATTATGTTTCCAAGTTTCCTCTAACGGGTTCGAAGTGGGCTACTCAGGATCCCTTGACCATTCATATTTATCATAAGGAATTATGGGATTCCAAGTTTATTCCGTATTTTTACAAAATTTGTCATGGATTCATGCTACCCTTGTACAAAATGTTGTATAATAAGGACGCTCCAAGATTTTCTCTTGAAGCAGAAGTTGACATTCTCCCTGTCGCAAGATGGTTTGGAGAAGAGCTTTTCACCTATGTTAGAGTGTTTGGAAGCCTTGCTTCCCCTCATGTCCTACCCTTATATGTCCCTGATAAATTACTGTCACGAGAGATTGCCTACCAGACCTGCGAGGTGGGAGGTATAAGCAAAAAGCTGAAGGACAAAAGGAAGGTTATTTGGCCGCAATTTCCTGTGGCCTGTGGGGCCTTTTCACTGTTTGATTTAGGTCATGCAATCAAAGAAGTAGACAGTATGTTATGTATACAATTGTTCAAATTTCCAGGAAGACAATTCGATCCCTACGATATCATTAAGAATTTCACTATTGCTGTCAAAATAAAATTGTTTTCCAGAGAAGATGATCTTTTTGATGATACATTTTAGTAGAAAAGTACACTTAAAGAAGTTCTGCATTCGGCCCAATTGCAATTTCCTCCAGCAGAATTTCAAGAATTCCTAATATACAGAGAAAGGAGATTAGCTAATATCCCTTTGGACAAGTTACACTTGGAACCAATAAGGGAGCCAACTCCTAGTATCAGTCTAAGTGGAAGTTCAGGCACAAGCAAGTCTAAATCTAAGTCTGGAAGAGAAACATCAGAATAGTCTAAAAGGCCCGAGAGTGACCATAATAAAAGCGAAGGGTCAGTAAGAGAAGCAAGAACTAAGTTGGATAAAGAATGGGAGACATTCAATGACTTAATTAATACTAAGGGGTAGAGCACAAAGACACCTAAGAGTAATGTATAGATAGTAAATGATATGGTCATTGAAACAATCAGCAATGCTCCAGAAATGGAACATATCCCCATTACCCCATCTTCTAAAATCATGATCAAGATAGAGGAATTTCCTCCTCTATATGTATTTTATAGTCTGCAACATAAGGCGGTGGTAAGAAGGCAAAGGAAGAAAAGGAAATTGGAAAAAATACTCTCACGTGAAGCAAAACAGTTAGACGTTCTTTAGCGAGATCCTACCACTGACCCTACTGAAAATCTCACTAAATTATCTCAGATCGTAGGGGCTTATGCTTCTGTGACCATTGATAAAGCATCTGAGGTACAAAAATTATTGAAGTAAAAAGAGGATTAAATACAGATTTTGCAGCAACAGCTATAGCAAGCCAGTGCCAACAGCGAAGCAGAGAAAAAGCTAGAAATATTACAGCAGGATTTTCAATAGATGCAGCTGGGATACCAGAATAGTTTGGTCAAAAAAGAAAACCAGTTACAAGATATGCAAGAAATGCATAAAGATGATCCCAAGATTATAGAGTTTGTCACAGAGGCCAATTCCTTAAATGACCAACTCTTGCAGCAGCAAGAAACATTATGCTCGAAAATATCGCAATGGAACTCCTTTTGCGAGATAAGCGACAAAATCACTAATCAAGTTGTGGACTTGTGACATGATTATGATTTCATTGATAAAAGAGTTTCTGAGTATTTGGTTTGGTAGGAATATGAAGAGGGAAAAAAGGAAAATGCACCTATAATCAATGAAGCGCACAAAGAAATGCTCTTTAATAAGAAAGACACACGGATCGGGAAAGTGGAACAAGCAGCAGAAGAAGCAACCACAGCAGCAAGCAATGTCATCGACTATGTCAATGAAAACTTGCACAGAGAAAATCTCATATCAAAGACCACTCTGGGATTTCTACCAAATGCACAACATCTACAGACAAGCTGGAGACAAAAGGCTAAAGAAAGAGTAGAGTCTATCAAGAGTTTAACCAAGTTGAATTGGGATTCTTACTGGCGATACTTGGTAAAACCATACAGTCAATGCATGACTAGCAAATGCCTCACTAACTTTGCTAACAAGATGGCGCCAGCACTTGTCGATTCTGTTTTCACAGGGAAACTAAAGTCAGAGGTCAGCCAACCAACTCTCCTCAAGCTGATGCTGAATGCTTGCGACCACAGAGAATAGATACATAGATAGTTAATTGCCAGATTCAGTTTTAGTTTTAGTTTTGCTTTATTTTTGCCTTAGATGAGGACGGTCATTTAAACCTCCTACATTTTTGTAATAAACTATTTTTAGATTTAGCTAGTACTATTTCAACCCTTCTCAGGCATTTAGAGAAGGGTCTTGAAATTTGTCAAAAATGTTTCCTCATAATATGCACTTTTGCTCCCTCCAAGGAGGTTTTGATGAATGAATGGAACATATTTATTGATATATGTGTTTAATATCTGCTAGTGAAATTGCACTTTTGTACTCTTAGTAGATGTTAAATTAAGAGGAGATAAATCATTATTGTTGAAGCTCATGAGTAGAACTTGTTATCAATGGTACTTTTATCTCTTAACGATTTCTACTTATGTGTTAAGGTGATATTTATGTTCAGTTATTTATGAATGCTTGAATCCCTGAGTTATCATTTGGCACTTCTGTACGGTGATGACTATTCTCTTTACGCTTAATATATGAGTAACTTATTATGCAATATGTTTTTCATAATTGTTTTGTCTAACTTTTTATACGAAACGATTTATCTTTATTGAATTATTTTCTCATAGCGATTCAATGATCTTTATTACCAATTGTTGTTAGAAATTATTTTAGATCGCATAACTTAAAGATTAAATCCTGGGTTAGTTTTAGAATTAGATATTTCTATTCATTAGAATACAATTACATGCTATTAAATTAGATTTAGAATAAAAGAATTTTACTTAGAAATTATTAGAAAGGAAATATCAATTCTCAACACACACACACACATAAATTGGGAAACTGGTCCCATTATCCCCAGTCGGACCCACCATCCCAAACGGAGAAGGAGTTGCTTTCAAGGTTCGGACCGGGTGGGTATCCCCCTTGTTGTAGACCCGATTTTCGGGGCTCAACGGGTTCCAACCTTAAAAAATTGACCCTTCACATCTTGACCCTCTTCCAATTTCAAATTTTGTTGCTATGACTGATCATGTCAATATTTTCTCTCCAAACTACAACAATCCTCCTCAAATGACCATCCAATGATCTCCCACTTCTCCCGGCTAGCTCCAACTCTACAATTCTTTCTTCTAACTCCTACGTGAGCCTAGTGATGGCTCTTTGCGCAGGCCCGGGTAACTATAAATCAGACTGCTGTGATGTTGGCTCTGCTAGCTCCAAACTTGCAAGAAAGGCTGGCCCTTTGCTGCTCTCCCAATCCTCTAACTCTCCCGACAAATTATTAATCACTGATAGCTCCAAACTCCCCTTTCGTATTCTCCAGCTAGCCAGAAATATGCACCTCTTATTGTAGCTGAATGGTAGTGTTGTAACACACTCTCAGAACTCCTAAAATACTTATGGAACTGCCTCTCCAGGGTGGGCACAGATGGTCCTCCAAAGTAAAGGTTTAATCTCCTACTTGAGAAAATCGTGGCTAAACAACTGGTTGACTCAGTTAAACAACAAAGCGAACAATCAAGTAATTTTTATTATAAGGTGTAAGAATGAATCCAAAATGAGAGTTGCTCCCTCCTTATAACTTATTGGGCCTCCTTGTTAGAAAATTATATATTACAGAGCAATGCAACACATAGAATATTGCATAAATATAAACACAGAAAACGCATAAAACCAGAGAGACATAGATATACGTGGTTCACCCAGTTTGGGCTACATCCACCCCGAACAACCATTTTTTCCTTTCTATTATCTGGCAAAATGAAGAGACACAACCTACAACAGATTCACTGTAATATCCTTTGTTTTCTCTCACAATCTCACCTCTCTGTTTCTCACTCGCAGGAATACACATCTGTTACACAGCCTCAATACAATGCCCTCATACAAAGAGAGGGGTTGCCTTCTAGGGAAAAAACCCTAAACTAAACATAAGTTCTACCGTCAGATCATTCGCCTAATGAACGACCTAGTTTGTCCCCCCGCACCCCCCCACGTGGAGGGGTGTACAAACTTCATGGGGTATACATCCAGTTGAAACAAAGACCTCTAATAATCATGCTCCACACCCAACAATCTCCCACTTGGAGAATGATTGTATCAACTCCACCGCTGCTTCATTTGCTGGATAATAACTCCTCTTTGGACCTGGCTGTTTCTCATCTTCATCGTCATCCTTGAAAACTAATTGAAACTGAGCATATTCTCAATTTCTCCCTGGTTACAACTTTTGTTAGCATATCTGCAGGATTCTGGCTAGTGTGTATTAATGTTGAGTTCTTTGCAAGATGAATGGCACTTTGGTTATCACTGTATAACGTGCCCATATCATGCTTCTTACATAATTCACCCATAAACCTTTGTAACCAAATCATTTCTTTACTAGCCTCTGTAGCAGCAAGATACTCTACTTCTATTGTTGAAAGTGCAATAACACTTTGGATTTTTGAAACCCAACTGGCAGTTGTTCCCCCCTAAAGCCCCCCACGTGGAGGGGTGTACAAACTTCCTGGGGTTTACATCCGACTGAAACAAAGACCTCTAAATAATCATGCTCCACACCCAACACTCCCTAGCCTTATGTGGGCCACCTATTCGACTTTCCCTCCAAGCTATTCAAATGGGCCAATTTGAACTCCCATGTGCGTGGCCCCCACATTCCACTAGCAACCAAATAAAGTCGAATTGCCTCCTAAGTCGCTAAGTTGAAAATGATGGGTTCTCTTCCTTAGCAAAAATTGTGTAGCAGCACCCTGTTACAAATTTATTTGAAAAGGGACATGACATACACTAATTAAATATTTGATTTCATGAAACAAAAAATAGAGCAAAGAACAAGATACATAGAACACACTTAATTTTTGACACGATAGTCCCTGAAAAAATCCAATGCGGGAAAATCGATGCAACAGTTATGAGGGTTTATTATTATGTAGGATAAATATCTGAATACAAATCTAGGATGCTCATCTAGCAATCCTTTATAGAGAAAATATTGGTGGAGAATATGAGTGAGTTTTACCTCACTTCACCGAGAAGAATTCCATCTGATCTGGCACAACATTGGCTAACCCCGACTATTTCTGCGTTGGCTCTACGTCAACCCTGCGTCACCTTCTCTACCCTCTGCATAAGCTCTCTCGATTGTTCCGACAATTTCGACAATTCTGGATTCTATGTGACGTGTAGCTTTTCTGCATCAACTCTTCCGGCTATCGCGCTACCTTAGCATTATCTCTCCCAACTGTTCCGACAATTCAACAGTTCCCGATAGTTTCGTTTATTCCGACAGTTCTAGATTTTGCTTGACATGCATCTTTTCTGCTTCAACTCTCCCGACTACTGTGCTACCTCTCTGCAAACTCTCTCTGCCTCTTTGTTCTATATTTTTCGGAAAGTCCTTATCCCAGATTCTCTCTGCCCCTCAGCTGCAAGATCTCCCTAATCGATTTTCCTCTTGAGAACTTCTCACCTCTGTAAATCGATTTCCTCAATCTCTTTGTTTGTGTTTTCAAATGAACCCCAAGCCTCCATTTTATATTTTTCCTGTTAAGTCTTCAACGACTGAGATTAAGTCTCTAACCAATGGTTAAGATTAAAACATGACTTGATCCACCTTCTAGATCATTCTCACCCACATTTTGATTAATACCCATTAATATTTTAATTTCCCTAAGTTTAGACTTATGAACTCCATTAAAAATATTAATTATTTTAATAAAATACAATCTAGGCGGAATTTCACCAAATGGTTTCTGGGTTCTTTAAAACTCATGTGCCTTAGCCTCTCCACCAATTATCAAGGCTAGATAACTTCCAATGCTACAAAAAACTAACAATCAACACATCGAGACTCTTGTTGAGTTGTTCACAATTCTGTTTGTGAACAACTCACAACTACCCACTGCTCCTCCTCATCTAATTAGGGTCTTCTTCCCACTATAGTCTTCCTATATTGCTCCAACGAATACTAACATAGGGCATGGAGGGATGCCACCTATCACTGCAAGATGCCCATCTCTCACATTGAACATGAGCTAGGAGGACTACTCTTCTTCTTCTTCCATAGATTTCCTTCTCCACACTACAAGTTTAGGGATGCACAAAAATGCTCTTGGCTGATTAGACCCTTGAGCTCATATTCCGCCACTCTAGCAACCACCTTAGTCCATCAAGATGGTGCACACTGAGCTCCAACTTGGGTACTATCGATGTACCCTCCAATAGACCATAAATGCCCAATCCACTATCCACACTTGGTCCACTCTCACACTTCCCTCCAATAGGCCATGAGTAACCAATCCTTGTTGCATCATTTGCACTCTGGTTAGGGAATCCAAACCTAGGATCACCCTTTCACTTAACTGCTATCAAACTTCACCAACTATCCTCTCCTAGGACACCATCCACCTAGCATCCAACTATCAATCAAGTAGATCTCTGCCACATACTAATGTTTCCTTCTTGCCTAGGGATCCATGTATCTGCAAGTTTTGTTAGGACATACCAATAGCCCTCAACCCCTACTCTAACACGGTGTATCCTTCTCCAAATTGGATGCTTCCTTCTGTTGTTGTTTCCTAGGAATCCAAGGTGTTGTTTTAGGTCTTGGGCACCTCCACTAGACACTCTACAATTCTCAGACTAGACACATAATTCTACCCACACTAACACTTATGAAACAACACTAAAACACATGGAGATACCCATGTTTTGGGTTACGGCCTATCCTTGATGACTGCGACTTATCCTTGATGATTGTGGCTAGGATATAGGGGCTTAACTAGCCCTCTCAGATCTTCTACAAGTCCTCCAATAGTGTTATAGCTTCAGCTACTCATGCAGACCAAAACAAAGCACCAAACAATAATAAATCATGCACAAATAGTAATAAAACATACCTTCATTACTGCGGCCTTCTTTTGTCCTCAATATGCTCCTATTTGTTGCTCTCATAGGTGGGTTTGCATAAGGTTTTAGGGCTTGCTGCTCCCAAATCTCCTCCAAGTCATACTTCAACCTAGTCTGCACGGAACACAATGATTATGACCTCACAAAGTCAGGAAGGCTGCCACCAAACAAGCCCATAAATAATACCAACCAACTCAACTTGCCCTTAGATACACTAGGCCTCGAAGACAAACATGAAGGACACTAAACTTAGCCTCCTTTCCCTTCGCTTGCAGTCAGCCCAGGTCCGCGGCTCAAACAATGATCACTTTCTCCTAATGTGATCTCCTTTTGTTGCTTTAGGATGATACACAAATAACCTCACATCCTCCTCCTTTTATAATTTCATCAAGGGCTCCAACGAATGCCATTGGTGGGCTTGTCCAACTGTCATGGGGGCTAATCTTTCCCTAGCCAACCTTAAATATAAGCCACAAGCCCACAAACTAACTTCAGAAATTAATTTCTCCTCATAAACAACTCGAATTTTGATGTGTTGGGTTCGTCTCAGCATCCTCTATCATATCCATCCATCACATGTCTAATAACCCTCATGGATTCACACCCACATGCTTGGATGGAAATACCACAGGCTTGTGTGCTACTCCCATGAGCCATACTTGTGTGCCCATTCCTCCACAACCCTGAAGCATAGGGTTTGGAGTAACTCCCAAGCTACAAATATCAACATTGTTTTCTAACCTTATGTTAAGTGTTTGATGGTATGTAGGCAATAGAACATTGAGGCACATGACTTATGACAAAAAACTAATTATCAAGGTTTAGGAGTAAGAGGGAGGTATGCATTTGGAGTTGTGTGATGATGATCCTTATTCTATAAGCAGATTGAGCTCCATTTCCTTCTAAATCCCATGACATGAAGTTCTTGAGTTGAATATGTTTTATTTGTTCATAGGTTGAAGAGAAACATTCTTTTAGTTTCTTGTAGGGATGAGTTTGATTATCAAAAGGTGATCAATCAATTTTGAAGCCATTTGTGGCAATGGGTATTTGAGTTGGAGATCTTTATAAATTGTAGGAAATTTTAATGAAGAATGGTGCTTTTGTGCATGGTAGTATGAACTTGTGTGAGTTATGTAATGTATTTTGGTTACTTACACATGGAGTGTTTCCATTCTTAAAGGACTTAGTGCATTAATTACCAAAATTTGGGATAGAGAAGGAAGATGTATAGAAGGGATGTGCATCTAACAATCATGTGAAGAATACTTTTCCTGGTAATGAGCATAGATCAAGAGGGAGAGTTGATCTTATCCATTTAGAAATATATGGACCCGTCTTCCACCTCTTTGATAGGTATTTCATATTATGTCACCTTCGTCGATGGTTTCTCTTCCAAGACCTAGATTTATTTATTGAAGGCTAAGGTTGAGGTGTTTAGTATGTTTATAGATTTTTAGGCCTTGATTGAAAATTAGATTGGAATATCAAATTGTTTCACGTAGATAATGGGGGTGAGTATACCACTACAAAGCTTTATTCTTTGTGCATAAAAGTTGGGATCAAGAGGTAGTGGGATGTATCTTACAACCCATAAGAAAATGCAGTCATAGAGAGGAAGAGCAAGTTATTATTGAGATTGTCAAGTTTTTGATTTATTACATGGATTTTCCTATCTATCTTTAGGTAGAAGCTTGCAATCTAATAATGTATATTTTGAGTAGGTGTCCTCATAGGATCTTGCAGGACATGGCACCATAGGAAGCATTCATCAACGTGAAATAGATGTGTCACACCTCTATATATTTGGATGTCTATCTTATACTCATGTTCTTGAGGAGACAAGGACTAATTTCAAACGGTCGAGTATTAAGGGTATTGCTTTTGGATATCTTGAGGCTTCCACAAGCTATATGATATAAAGATTATGGTGATCTAAGATGTGAAGTTTAGTGAGGTTTTGAAATCCACTAGTCCATAGGTGTCTCCTTCATAGATTGAAGGGGGTGAATAGGTTCTTGTTTTTGAGGTTGATTTAGAGGTTAGAGATGAGCCAAATTTAGGGACTATATGCAATAAGTTGAGGCTGATTGCCCAAAAATTTAATGAGACATAAAAGATAAAGAGGTGCACACACACACACACATAAATACATCTATTAAATGAAGGTAAATATACCTTCTAGGAGATATACTAACCATATTGCATTGGCTTCTTATATTTTTGAGCCTTCTAGTTACTTTGAAGAAGTGAGTTGTGATGCCTTCATTTATGTGTGTGACATTTGGAGTACATTGGTTGATTATGAGATTGCATCAAGTTTAGAATTCTAGATGGTAGTTTTGGTTGAGTTGTGGAGGGAGAAGATAGGATTTTGTGAAAACACTTTCCTTGTAAAAAGGTAGTGTTGGCTTTAAAGGTTATTTTGAAAGTGTTTACAACATGCTTGGGAATGCTTCATGTGTTGTGGGTTAAATGGTGCATGAAGGAACCTTCGTTGTGTCAATATGGACATACACATGGGAAGTGGCTTCCTTATTGATTGCTAGACCTTTTATTGATGCTTGTGTGGTAGTCTTTCTTAGAGAATTGGATACCTATATAACTTAATGACATTATTCATGACGTGCACATAAAGAGTGGGTGGCTTGCTTGATAGATGACTTTCCTTGGAGGAAGAACATTGGGCATCCTAGAGGAGGCCACTGAGCCCTAGATGGCATGGGACTTTATTTCTTGCATGGAGGTTTGTAATTGAATTCATGATGCTTTGTTTAAGGGTTAATTGATCATGGTTTTGGTTGCTAGGAGTGCATGTTTAATGTACCCAAGTATAACTTTCATATCCCTCTTGTACATTGGATGATCGATTTCAATGAACAAATGATTTTGTTTCTTGCGATTTGACTTAAAGAACAACATTATTTTTGAAAGTGTGCATTTGGTGGGGGTTAAGGAATATATTTGAGGGAAAATGGAAAATTCAACATCTAGAGAGCATCAAATACTATAAATTAATGGTATGACAATGTGGCTTCTATCACTTCCTACACAATCCTTAATTCCTAATAATTGAAAACAATGATATTCTTTTGAATATTGTAAATTTGTTGATTCACTTTAAGACACTTCCATTCTTTTTTCTGAAATTAGAAGTTGAAACTAAAAGAGCATTTATTGAAGAAGTAATTTATTTTAAATATATTCAAGCCATATAACCCTAAATTTGAGTGTTAAATATTTGCTACTTCTTTTTCTTAAAATTTCAAATAAAGAACTAATAAAATAGAAAGATTTTCTTATTATCAAATTAAAATCCACACATATTAATTTATTAACTTTTACAATTATATTCCCCGGGATGCAGGTAGTTAAAGACGCGTTAATGTGGATTAGGTAGTGGGATGGAAGGTGGCTTAGCCACATGGCCACCCACGTTCCCACTCGAGATGATTTATGGTGAGCCACCGTCAACCTGTAGGCACCATTACTCTAATGCACAGGTCGAGGACTCCTCTGCAAGTTTAAGTCCATGGATTCGGCAAGCTTGCATACCTCTGCCCCGCCCCCTCTGAATTGCTCTTGCTTCCCTAATGTTGCAGAGTCGAGCTCTCGCACGACAACAGGGAGGCACCGTCGACTCCTGAGCTATATAGATTTGGGGGATGGAATCCATTTTTCCCATAATGTTCTCTACACTCTACAAACTGAAGCCTCGGTTTTGGTCTCTGTCTCTCACCGAAATCACCTCGTGAATTCCTGTGATGAGTCTGCCTCTTCCTCTACGCACACTGTTAGCACCTTCGTCATTTCGGCCTACACTAATCAGCTCCACCCCACCCACAAGTCCATGCCATGACTTCGCCACAGAATGCGTTGCACGCGGAGCAGCAACTGAGGCAGCGCCATTCGCCCCCCCTCTCCGTCCCCCTCTGAGCTGACGACGCTTTGTCCTCCCCTTCGTCCACCCTATCCACAGCCCAATTCTCCAGCAGATATCCCGCCACCCGTAGTGGAAGAAGCCGGGTCTAACCCATCGAAGCTCGACGTGTCAATGCTATAACCCAGATGCTCAACCCCTCTGTGTCCCCTCGCTAGCCACATCAAACGGCCCAATTCCGCTTCCATTGTACCATGAACCGCCCTGCCATCATCGCCACCGTCTCTGTGGCATTCAGAGAGGAGACTCACTCGCAGAATGAACAGACTCACACCACTACAAAACATCTTGTCATTGCATAACCCACCACTGTTTAGGAGAAGCCGAACACGAGCGAACAGAAGGCAGCTCAGGAGAAGCTAGCCACCAACAAACAAAAGGCCTCGGGCAGCAGCTCTGGTTCTCGCAAACGCAAAGGCGCCCAAGATAGCGCCAAGCATGGTGAAGGCATTCCTGGTAGCACGCAGGCAGTTGAGGATGATTTGGATTAATAGAGGTGTCTAGTAAGGGAAGAGCCTCCTCCACCAAATGACACCTAGAGGGTCAATGCAACCAGGTTTCGATTCCCGGCTCCTATTCTTAGGGGCTTTTTTTAAATGTTTTTTCAAATTGTGTCGTCAATTTTGGTAATTTACCATAACTATTTCTCTTGGATTTTGAGTTGTAACCCCTGTGCGGGCAACATTTTCCATCAGTTTTTCGGACTGGTTTCCCCTCAATGGGTAGTCTTAAATCAGTCTTTTGGATGTCTGAACTTGTTATAACTCTGTTCTAGCACTGCAAAGGCCGGAGCCTCACTGTAAATTTACTGTTTCATTAATAGAATTAGTGCTACTTACAAAAAAAAAAACTTTTACAATTATATTTAATTATTGAAAAAAAATAAACTTATTCTACAAAAGAACTTATGATGGAGAAAAAATCCAACCGATATTATCAATAGATTGTGCAGAATTACTTGTAGATGCTTCAGAATTTTTACCTTTTATACCTGTGGCTGTGACTGTTGTTTCATCACCTAAGTCTGACCCCAAGTCTTTCTAAATAATAGCAACAGTCTTCTTCTTCTTACCACTAAACTTCTTAAGTTTCAACTCCTGATGCAAAGACCAACAATGTTCGTCATCGTGTCCATCCTTCTTACAATGAGTGCATGAAGTACAATGAGTGCATGAAGGTTTGTCGTTCTGTACAACATTTGTATTCCTCTCCTTCCATTTCAACTTCTTCTTTTCCTTGTTCTTGCTTGCAGAGGTTTTTGATGATCCCCCAATCTCCGGGTTCACATTATTGCCTATAACTTCTAGATGTGTAGCCTAAACTGATACATCATCTAGGCTAGTGGGATAAACATGAGAATGGTGTGCTTCAAATAGCTATGCATACCACCTATATACTTCAAAAAAGTTTCAGGTGAGTCTAGAGATTTTCCTAGAGTTAAAGCTCTTTTTCTAAATTCCTGGGTATAGCTTTGTACACTTTGGCCCTTTAATTGGCAAAGAGTTTGCCAACTCATCATTTCTTGTTGCATATAAGCTAGAGGATAGAATTTTTTTTTGATGGCATAAACAAATTCATTCTAGGTAGAAAGAATTTTACCATGTCTCTTCAGATCAAATTGTGTCTTGCCTTCCCACCACACTAGTGCAGTTCCTCCAAGGCTAGCCAGCTGAATCTTTCTCCTTTCTAAATCAGTGAATACACCCTGCAATATATATCAATCTGTCTAATCTAGTTATCTAGCTTTTCTGCATTTAATTCTCCATCATAAATTGGCAAATCAAACTTGACATCTTATTTAATCAAATAAGTTTTCTTCTTTTTCTTTTCATGGCTAGTTTTATGTGAAGAAGATGATGAGGATGACGAAGGTGATGATGGAGTAGATGGTGGAGAAGGCCTCTCTTCTTTTCCTTTTCCTTCTGGATGGGCATCTAAAAGAGGTTCCTCTGCTCCTTTATTTGGTTGAGATGCTGAAGTGCTTTCACCTCGGCCTTTCTTAAATTCCTGATACATCTCTTCCACCATGGCCTGAAGTGCCTTAAATTAAAACCTTCCATAAATTGAGATTTTACTCACAAGGGAGTTTCTTCTGCCACTTTCCTCTGAGGATAGACTCTTCCGATTTCTAGATTGGCCTCAACAAGTTCTCCTTTTCCCAGTTTGAGCTTTGACCTAGTTAGCATTCAAAAAAGATCCAACTCAAGCTTGTCTAACCTTAACAAACCAAAAACCAAAAGTTCTGATACCACTTGATCTGAAAATGAGATCTTAGATTAATGTTAAGGTATTACAGACTCATGTGTAGGATTTTCCTATATTACTTAGTGCAACGGATAAAAAATATTGCGAATAATATAGACAATGAGTAGTTAGAGAAACATAACATACACACACACATAACACAACAAATAATAAAGGAGTTCACCCAAAACTCTTGGGCTACGTCCCCTGGTCCAGCTTTCAGTGGTGAGCTCTCTATTATGTCTTCAAGAGCATAGTTTTTACAAATGTGAGATCAAATTGAGTATCAACACAACAGGAACAAACAACAGGGTTTTGCTGGAATTCCTCAAGCCTTTCTGAGTACATAGACTCTTCCTCTCGCTATCTGTCTCTATTTTCTCTCTGTCTCAGCACTACCTGTCCATGTTTCTGACACTGAGTGGCTTTTAAGCCTATCAGTGCTTGTTTGTTCAGCTTCCCTTTTAGCTCTCTGGCTTCTGGCCTCTGTCCGTTCAAATCCCCTTCAAGCATTAGATAATCATTGTGAAACAACTTCAGGTATGGTGGCCACCTGTTTTTAAAAGGAATGGACCATTGGTGCAGTTGAAATCCCTGGGAACGCGTTTCTCTATTTACACAGAGAAATACACTAAAAACACTAAAAAAACCCGCAAAACTCTTTCTATCAGACTTAAAAAATCATCGAATCCGCCCTATAATCCTTTCGGATTCGCCTTTGGTTGCTATCACAAGCCCACCGTTGATCTGGGTGATCTTTGATCCAACGGCTGATATTCATTTCGGGCGGCTTATGCGTACGGAGATTACCCACCTAAAAAGGCGGTTTTCTCTCTCTGGCACCAAGCCACGTGTCGGCTAGTGTATGGGATTGGGCGAAGCCCAATACCACTTACCGCCTAAGGCCCACCTGAAATCTTGCTCATTACAGAACTCAAATAATATAAAGCTACATACATTAACCTTTCGGGTCTATTTTATCGCTCCAGGCGCATTTTCTTTGTATTTCGTTTATTTAACAAAATTGCCAAAATACATAGAAAAACCCATTTTACCGGAACTCAAAATACATTAAATTGCATTCATAAAACCCGTCGGGTCCAGCTATCGCAAGTCACATTTGTATCGGCACTGCTCCTTTGTATCGCTTCGATGCAATATTGTGATGAGATATATCGCATGGTCTTCGGGCCTCCCGTAAGTCTTTCCCTTTGTGTTTTAGCGATGCGATATTGCGATATAATCTGGGCCGTTGATCTGCGCGCTTGATCAATGGCCCTCGTTAAATGGTGCTGATCGCTATCACGATTTCCATAAGGCCGCCTCCGATAGACTCTGTCTGTTGCCTCCGATTGCGATATGCTAATTAGATCTGGACCGTTGATCGGCCAGATCCGACGGCTCCTGCGCAATGTTGCTGAAGCCTTCGATTAACCCTGTTTTCACCATTTCTTCATGGTTTTCCCATGTGATAATGTTTTCTGCCATT
This sequence comes from Pinus taeda, assembly GCA_000404065.3. Taxonomy (NCBI): domain Eukaryota; kingdom Viridiplantae; phylum Streptophyta; class Pinopsida; order Pinales; family Pinaceae; genus Pinus; species Pinus taeda. The sequence continues at coordinate 7,110 of APFE031414864.1, read as the reverse complement.
TGTGAAGGTTTTTCCTTTGTGATAGTGTTTAAGTATATAAAGACTTAGAGGGTTTTAGGATCCATTTTGGGTCAATAATATACTAGCATATGCACTGAAACGTGCAAGGGCACTCTGATAGAAGTGTAAATGAATGTAGAATAGATTTGTAGGAAACAATGATATGAGTGTGGAAGACATGAGGAATTTTGGCGCTACGACTAAAATTATTGTTGTCTTACCATTTCTAGATCACAATTAGATTCTCACGATTCCTAAAAAAGGTAATCATGGGTTGTCTCTAGTGTTTTATCTTTCTGAATTCAAAACGGAACTTTATTCACACATGTAGCACACATCTGATCTCCTCGCTAATAATTGCTCGTTTTTAAAAAATAAGACCCCATATATATATGTGTGTGTGTGTTGGGGGAGGGTGTCTTATACTGTGATGGAAAAATGATTTTTCTACACCAATTGAGCCTTCAAAAAATATAGTAACAATAATTTCACTTTTAAAATAAGTTATTTTATTTATTTTTTATTATAAATCATTTTGTATTTATTATAAATATTAATATATTTAAATATATAAAGAAAAATTAAATTTAATTGTAAGTGTATTTAATATTAATATTATATTGAAAATAAAATTAACCAAAGTTGAAATGATATTAAAAAAAATTATGTAATTAAAAAAATTTAAATACAATTTTACACATTAAGCCATAACGATTATATTTGCCCGATTATATTTTCCATTAGCTAAAGTAATAGAAAGCGTCACTTTTTCTTTTATAAAAAAGTCCTTTACATGGGAATCACAATCTATATTTTCCTTGAAGCAAGACGATACTACATTCGAAGCACCTTCCAGAATATTCTAGATAATTATTATTAATCATGAGTAAGTGGAAATGTGAAACGGAAGTTGTGATAGGTGAGCGAGTGGCCACTTTTGTTGGCCATGGCATTAAAAAGGCAGTAGTCTATAATGAGACTTTTTGAAAGTTTTTCTGGCGGTTTTTTCCGGTCAAAATCCGGCAAGAATTCATTGGAATCCCAAGTTTGATAGCTATTTTCTGCACAATCAATGGCTCCCAGGGGTTTTTCAGGGCGCTGAATCCAAATATGCAGTTAAAAAACCATTTTAACTGCTAAAAATCAAGATTTAACCTCATTTCTTCCGCCAGATTCCGTCACCGGAATCTCCAAAAAGTCGCATTATAGACAACTCCATTAAAAAGACATAGCAACTACTTATCGATCCTTTATTTAAATCTATCGTATTATTCAATTTTACCACACCACATCATTTTTTAATTTCATACTTCTTTTTCCACAGTGATTCTACTAGATCTAAATCAATTCTTTAAGTCAAAGTTTATGTTCCCTCCATTTATGTCAATTGTTGTCTTTATCTATCTCTGTTGCACTACAAAATGGTCAGTATAAAACCTCACACAACTGCCAAATTTTTCTACATAGTGATACTTTATATCATTTCTACAAACTCATCAATATCCTTGTCAACAACTATATTATTTCTACAAACTCATCAATGTCCTTGTCAACAACTGCTCATACAACCACAGCTAGGTCACATCCTCCATTGTGCCTCTAATACTTTTGGCAGTCAACTCATCCACTAACATCACCACACCAACTGATCTTGACTTCTGTAGATCTCGTCTCCAATCATTTAAACCATTATCATCGAATTCTCTACACCATCCTCTAGTTCCCAACACGTGCAAATGTTGTTTATTAGGCCATATTTGATCTCATGTCCATGCTAGTTGTTGCATCATGGATTCCTCTACACACATATTCTACTAGGCCATCCCAACTTTGATATTCACCAAGCTATGATACTAGTTGTTTGGTTTATGAAACCAAGAGAAGTGTTGGTGTCTAAAGACATCGGTGCTTGTGATTCCATTGGTCACCAAAGCCAATTTACCTCGAGTATTTTTTCATATAAATAAACTATATTAGAGATGAACACCATGGGAAAAAACATGGGTTCTCATAACCTTGGAGCTCGAAAGCCACCAATAACTTGACTAGGTCGAGTTTACTCGAACCACCCTAACAAAAAATTTGGAGCGATGCGTTATGTCATGATCCAAATAAGTTTAGGTGTGTTGTGTTGTATGGGAAGAAAAGTTATTTTTTTAGCTTTTTATTATTATGCCTTTGTTGTTTTCAGGATTATAATATTATATATATATATATATATATATATTTAACCTTAAAAAATTAATTTTTTAAAAATGTTGTTCATATTGTTTTTAGAATGGAAAGGTGTTTTCTTTCTTTTTTAATTGTTTTTTCCTTCTTATGTTACTTAATTATCTAATAATAATATTATTTATTTTTATTTTTATTATTTTATTATTTTTTCATCTAACCCACAAGGGATTTGAACCAATGACCTATTACAAGGAGTGCCTTAACAATGCACACATTCAAGAGAAGTGCATTGGTTCATTAAACTAGTTATTTGGTTCATGAAAACCAAGAGAAGTGATGGTGTCTAAAGACATATATGCTTGTAATCCCACTAGTCACCAAGGCCAATTTACTTCGAGTCATTTTTCATATAAATAAACTATATTAGAGATAAACACCATGGGGAAAACCATGGGTTCTCATAATCTTGGAGCCTAAAAGCCACGAGTAACTTATCTAAGTCAAGTTTACCCGAACCACCCTAACAAAAAGTTTGGAGTAATGTGTTATGTCATGATCCAAGGAATTTTAGGTGTGTTGTGTTGCATAGGAAAGAAGTTTAATTTTTTAGTTTTATTAAATATATATGGCTTAGGATTAATTATATTAGTATATATATATATTATATATATATTATATATATAATATTCCTTTAAAAAAGATATTTTTCTTTTTTAAATGTGTTCAATAGTTTTAATGGAAGGGGTATTTTTCTTTCTTTTTCTTTTCTAAAAATTGATTTTTTCCTTCTTATTTGTTTATTTTATTAATAATAATAATAATATTATAATTAATAATTAGTATTATTATTTTCATCTAACCATGAGGGATTGAACCAATGACCCTATCACAATGAGTGCTTTAACAATGCACCCATTCAACATCAATCCAAAACCCCATGGGCTCAACAAAAATATTTTCAAATTGTTTTCTTAATTTAATTACTTTTTAATGTTAATTATTTAGAAAATCAATTAGAAAAATTTAAGTAATACCACTTTTTAATTTGGATCTAATTTAATGTTGTTAAGTGTGTGTGTTTTTAGGGATGACCTTAAATTTGATATTCAAAAGTTTGTGGCGGAATGTTTGGTTTGCCAACAAAATAAAGTTGAGACAATTAAGACCTGAGGTCTGCTACAACCTTTATTCATTCCAAGTCAACCTTGGGAGGAGCTTTCAATGGATTTGATCACAAGTTTACCCAAGACCGAAGGAAAGAGTGTCATCATGGTGGTAGTTGATAGACTTACCAAGTACGCACACTTTTATGCATTATCTCATCCATTTCAAGGTAATAAAATTGCTACTGCATTTATGGAAACAATTCAAAAGCTACATGGAAACCCAAAGATTATTATAAGCGACAAAGATCCTATTTTCACTAGAAATTTTTGGATGGAATTATTTTCTTGTTTGGGTGCTCAATTAGCTCATAGCTCATCTTATCATCCTCAATCAGATGAGAAAATTGAGATAGCGAACAAATGTTTGGAAGGATATCTTCATTTCTTCGTATATGATAAACAGACACAATGGGTCCATCACATCATATTTAAGAGAAAATTCTAATGTTCAAGTAGTGGAAGATTACATCGAGCATCAACAACAAATTCTCCAACTCTTAAAGGATGACCTCACTTTGACGCAGAATATAATGAAACAACGGGCATATCAACATCACAGCGAAAGAAGTTTTGATGTAGGCGACTGGGTATTTTTACAGCTACAACCATACAAAAAAATGTCCCTCAAGCAAGCTAAGAAGGATAATAAATTATCACCAAAGTATTATGGTCCTTACAAGGTGTTGCAAAAGATTGGTATTATGGCATACAAATTGGAGCTTCCTGCATCTTCCCGAGTGCACCTAGTTTTCCATCTTTCATGCTTAAAGAAGGTTATAGGTGACAAGCTCCTAGTTCAAACAATATTGACATAACTTGATGAGGAAAGAAAAATCATATTGGAACCTGAATCAGTCAAGGAAACAAGAACTTGACAACTATGAAATTGATCAATTTCAGAGTATCTCATCAAGTGGAAGAAGTTACCCGCGGAATATTCCACATGGGAGGATGAAAATTTTATACAAAAGCATCCATAACTACTCAAGCGTTGAGGACAACACCTTTTTGAAGGAGAGGAGCATGTTAGGTCCCTATAATACTAGTGTATTTCCTCATTATTATTCTCAGTGTAGCCCCGTTATTGTTATTTTTGTGCCCATGTAGTCCCCATATTGTTATTATTGTGCCCCATAGAGGCCCACTATTGTTATTGTTGTGCCCTTACATTATTATTGTTATGTCGGCTCTAATTATATTGTGACCCCTTTGACTCCTATATATAGAAAGTAGGTTTTTTCATTTGAAGCATCCAAGAATTGTTCATTTGTGTAATATAAAGGAGGTTTCCCCCTCTAAGAGGCTCTTTTTGAATTCGTTGATCTATTCTTCTATTTTTTGAGCTGGTTGGATAACATAGTGAACTTGAATATGAAATGTTTCTCATACTATGTTGTGTCATCTTAGATTATAAAGAATTTCTTTATGTAAAGCTTTCTATAAGAAAATTATAGAAAAATGCCATGATGACTTATTCAATGAATCTAAACCTAAGTATGATATGCTTTAATGTTAACTATTATATTCCAAATTATTATGATATTATAAAAACCGAAGGTATACACTATGTACACCAAATTTGAATATGGAACACAACTCCAAAATAAATAAGAAATATGAATTACACAATAACTCCTTAAATAATATGAGAATTCCTCCAAATTCCCCAATACATTCATATATTCTAATCACATGTTCATATGCACATAATGACTATGCAAACTCTATATACACCTATTCATTCATTGCATATGTAGGTCTTTTATGAAGTTGAACCCTATTACGTATATAATTACCAAATCAAGTATATATTGAAACACATATATGGTCTCCTTACCTCCTTGGGGTCATATCATTGTTGGTTGTGTATAAAGGCAACGAATTTTGAAATGTTTGTTATTCTTGATAAACATGAAGAATTTTGTTTTCAATATGAGAAGGTTTATTCCTCTAAGGTAGGATCTACATTTATAATGTTTATATAAAAAAATAGAAAACAAATTAAGAAGAGTTGTTATCATTTTGCTAGAAAATTTTCTATAATGTGGCCATCGTATTAAATCTAGCATTACCATACAATGTTCTTGCATACATTGGAATGTCCTTTAAAGCTGGTATTGTTTGAGGTCATCGATAGTTTGAGGTCATCGATAAGGATAATGGAACAACCATCAAATAGTTTGTTTTTATGGTGAAGGAATGATTATTAGAATCACTAATCATTGTGATTGAACAATTTTGGACGATGAAGCTCATATTGTCATTGAGATTGTGGTGAACATGCTTTAATTATTACTCGGAAGTTGTATAACAATTATCACGCTCAAGGCCTCATCTCCTTTACAAGAATTTGAATGGTTGAATGTGTCTTTGATGGATGTCTGTTGAAGGTTGTGATACAAAACCGAGCTCAATGTGGAGGGGATGGATTTTGTTGGTTGTGTTTCTTAAGAGTGTATATTTAATGTGCCCAATTAAGTATAACTTTCACCTTTGATGATCACTTTTAGTAGAAGGATGGTTCTATTTCTCACAAAGTAAGTTAAAGGACAATGTTGAAACTTATTTATTTGGTTATGAACAACAAAACTATTTAAAGAAGATGAAACATTCAACCTCTAGGATTTTATGTTGTACATCAGTGGATCTTGAAGCTAACACATGGACACTTCTTTGGGTCATTCCTTCTTCACCCTAATTGTTATTATTATAGATATTATAACAAAAACAATAATAAAGCTAACAATAAGTGTTTAATCTGCAAAAAAGTCATGAATATGTCGAAAGACCTAAACTATCTAACATTTTGAAAAGAGTCACACTTAATTTTTAATATACCACATATACATGTGGCCTTAGATGTGGATGTGGATGTGAAAGACATGAGGATTTCAAGATTGTGGCTGAAATTATTCTTGTCTTACCATTTATATATCACAATTCGATTCTCGGGATTCCAAAAAAATTGTAACAATGGATTGTGCCTAGTGCTTTATTATTCCAAATTCAAAATGGAACTTTATTCACACACACAAGACACATTCGAGCTCCTCGCTAGTAATCACACTTTTTTTTTAAATAAATTCATTTAGGTTAAAAAAATAAAAAATAAAAACATTAAAAAAATCAAATAGTTTATGGGTTTAAGGGTTTTATGTTGTTGATGGAAATAAAGATTTTATCTACACATATTGAGCTTCAAGGAAGTTGAATAATATATAATATAATTTGCTTCTAAAGTGATCTTATTTTATTCTTTATTATAATCATATATTATTAAAAAATAATATATTTAAATGTTTAGAATTATACAGAAAAGATTCATATTTATTTGTAAGTTTAATTAATATTAATGTACATTAATAAACGAATAAATATTAAATGTCTCATCATCATCAATCATCATCTATCATCATCATCATATCATCATCGTATCATCATTCATCATCATTCTCATCATCATCATATCATCATCTTTCTTATTCATCATCATCATCATTCATCATCATCATCATTCATCGAAACATTTTTTTGGTAAGATTAATTTATATTAAGTTACATTTAAAAACGATAAAATAATTTAAAGTTCATCCATCATCATTCATCATCATCATCACATCATCATCATCATTCATCATCATCATCATCATTCATTCGAACAATTTTTTATTTGTAAGTTAATTTAATATAATGTACATAAAAAACGCAATAAAATATTAAAGTTCATCATCACTCATCATCATCTTCATCTCATCATCATCATCATCAT
>APFE031414862.1:20098-85133 GCA_000404065.3 Pinus taeda | reverse complement strand
TGTGTTTGGCCGTGGATGCTGTCGAGAATGGTCCACACACATCTGAATGGACTCGCTCTAGAATCGCCTCTACTCGACTGTCTCTGTTGTGAAAGGAATCCTTGGTGTATTTTTCCAAAGTACACCCCTTGTATGTATCAACTTGCTCTATCGTACCTTTGGGAAGACTGGTAGAAATATATTGCATATTTTCAAGGCCCCATGATTCAAGTGACCCAATCGCATGTGCCACAACTTGTCAACATCTTAGCTCTACACCTTTTGTGCTCAAAGCAACACAATCCTCTACCTCCAACTTATAGAGATTCTTCACTTGAATCCCTATCTTCATTACCTAACTTGTGGTTATGTGTTGAAGGAATGCCTTTCCTTTGTTAAAGGCCACATCATAGCCTTTATCCTCCAAAATGGCAACCGATACCAAGTTCTTCTTCAACCCTGGAACATACATAAGATCTCTCAAGGTGAGAGGAGCACCCTACTCCCTCTGAAAGGTAACCATACCCAATCCAGTAGCACTGTACTTCACGTCGCCACCCATCTCGATATGCATCTGGAAATCCTTCTCCTACAGGTCACTGAACAACTCCTTGTCACCAGTCATGTGGAATGAAGCTCCACTACCTAAGTACCATACACTACCCATCATTGATGACACCATGCATGCAATGAGGGTAAATTTCAATTCGAATTGAGAGGCAAGAGCCTCACCCGCCGCTCCTCCTAAGGACTTCTTTTTAGACTTCTTGAGCGGAAAATTTGTAGCAAAATGTCTAAGCTCGTGACAATGAAAGCACTTAACTTTCGACATGTCTTTCTTCTTTCCTCCACGACAAAAATCCAATTTGGAATGGGATGCCTTCCCTTTCCATTTCTTTGCCTTACCCACTAAGGCACAATTTTCCTCATCATCAGTCTTTGATGAGGAACCATCTCTGGTGTTCCTTCTAATCTCCTCTTGCATCAAATTTGATGACATTCGTTTCCAATCTGGTAGCTTCTCCCTCCCATCGAAAAATTCATCATAACTATTCCAACTCTTGGGAAGGCCTAAAAGAGTTAGTCTCGCCATATTATCCTCTACAATGGTTATTCCAACACTTCCAAGCTCATCACGACAGTGAGTGAACTTGGTTAAGTATTTCGAAATTGTGTCGCCCTTCTCCATCTTGATTTTTCAAAGTTTGTCTTTCAGTGCCAACTTCCTATTGTCACTGTTGTTCTGAAACAATTCCATCAATGCTTTCCACATAGCATACAGAGTTTCCTTGCCACGGAGACTCGAGACAATGTGGTCTCAAACTCCCTAAAGGATTATCCGCCTCGCCTTCACCACACACTTCTTCCATTCATCCAGATTCTGAGCATCCGATGCTGGTGGCTTAGGAATGTCTTGATCAATGAATTGCTTGAGGCCATTATCCTCCATCTTGTCCTTCAGTACTATGTAATTCGAGTTGCCCTCCAAGGCATACTCAAGTCTCAAACCATAGAAATCCATTTTCGATCCTGAAGTATGAATTGCAAATTCGAATTTCACTTGTAACCCCAAACTCAAACTAGAAGTCTCCTCTAATATATTGTCTTCAACTCTAATACCATGTAGATTTTCCCGTAGATTCACAACTCATGTAATGTACTAAAACAAAAGACAAGAATCTACTCTACCTTCAAACAACGAAAACTAATAGATCGATGAAAACAATATTTGACAAGAGGAAGATGATCAATGACGCATAACACAATATTTCTCTAGGGAAAGCCACAGCTCAAAACCCCGACTATCTATTTTGAAGTAATCAGAAATCTGAGTGAAAATACAAAGCTTGTTCTCACTAAAACAATTCCTGCACAAATATTATCAACTCTCTGCCTGACAAGCCCGTTCTAGCCAACATGTAGCCAATTTTGTTGCCTACCAAGCCCCTTTTTTCTTGCGCAATTCCTATCAGGATCAACCCATATTTAATTGGGAAATCCTTTCTCCATAACTACACAATCCAAAACAAGGTCCTTCTTTGATTGCATGCATGATCTCTACAACTAAGAAAATCATACAACTAATAATACATTGACCCTGCACTCTAGACTCAACAGGGTCTTTCTCCAAACTGACATGCACGAGTTTCTCATGAGTGAATCTTCAATTAGCTAGAGTAGTACTGAAGGTGCACTAGTGCACCAACTCACCACTAGACCTATACTAGTTCCTCCAGCAGTTTGAACTAGTTTAATTGTCTATAACTCAGTCAAACTGAGTTATCTAATTACAACTCAACTAAACTCATCCTGGACCCCTAAAATTTAGGGATCACACATACATGACTACAGAAAGACTTCCAACTCAAAATTCCTAAACTAATTAAGTCAATTAAACTTAATTGACTATTTACAAGTTGTTATGAGAATATAATTCAATTTTAATTGACAGTTTAAATTCAAGGGCAAATTAAACTGGAATTTCTTATTGCCATTTCTCAACATATACAGTGTGTGTACATGTTGTTTATACAATGTTATGTACAGGGTGGTACATATAGTGTTGTTTCAAGATTACATATGCAGTGCATGGGTATAGATGGTGCTATAAACATGTTGGATATGTAGTGGTGTGTACAAATGATGCTATGTACATGTTAGATATGCAATGCTATGTACCTATGGTGTTGCGTGCATGTTGTACGTGTGGTGCTAGGTACATATGGTGTTGTGTGCATGATTGTACAATTGGTGTTGTGTACATGTTGTACAAATGGCGTTGTGTGTAGGTAGTGTTGTGTACATGTCGTGTGTGTGGCATTGTGTACATGTCGTGGCATGTACATGATGTGGATGTGGTATTGTGTACATGTGATATTGTGTACACATTGTACAGGTGGTGCAGTGTACATGTGACATTGTGTAGGTGGTGCCATGTACATGTGATGTTGTGCACATGTTGCGCAAGTGGTTCGGTATATAGGTGCAGATACAACAATTTTGCTTGCAGGTACCAAGTTTGTATGTTTTCCTCACTAGTTCCAGAATGCAAGGCATATGCATGTGGTATTTTGTCATGATTTGTCACTAGCATGGAGGATTTCCTTGATTGATAGTGGATTTACCTAGCCTTTCCATTTCTTAGATAGCCATTTCCTTTAGCTTAGGTTGAGTAATTAGTTCTTGGAGCCTTGGTTGGATAAATGCTCTGGAAGCCCTATAACATCTTGGGTTGAGTTACTAGTCCCGTAGCCTTGGTTGGAAAAATGCTCTAGAAGCCCTTAGTGGGTTGAGTTACTAGTCTTGGAAGCCTTGGTTGGACAAACACTATGGAAGCCCAGAAAATCATGGGGGTTGAGTTACTAGTCCTCGAACCTTGGTTGGACAAATGCTTTGGAGCTCAGTGGCAACCGTGGGTTGAGTTACTAGTCCTGGAAGCTGGGTTGGAACAAACGCTCTAGAGCCTTAGAAGGCTTGAGATAGAGACCGATCTAATGATGGTTTTGGTGATGTCTGGCCGTGAGATGGAATCATTGTTTGATGGGTTAAGGTGGATGGCCTCTAGAAGCCTTGTATGAGCCTTGATTGATGTGTTCTATGAGATCCCACATTCATGCTTGGAATATGGCACAAAGGTGAATGGATGAAGAGAGATTTGGCTCAGTCATTATATGGTCGGGTGGAACGTGGAAGTCCCATCCCGAGTTTGGATTCTACATCATCAATAAGAGGTTATTACTCCTTGTATTTTTATGATATTATACTAGATTATATGTGGTTTATATGGTTGTGATTTCATTGGTATTATGTCCCTATTATGTTGGTTATGTATATTTTTATGACAAACGATATCATCCCTTAATAATAACTTAATAATAATAAGAATTGGGGGGTTGTGCTTGGTCTTAGTGAAACGTGCATGCGAAGTTTCTTCCCAGTTCTCTTTATAGTAGCTCGTTGTTAAGCAGCCCAACAACTATGTATGCCTCTCATCATGTTTTATTTTGTATGTGAATGAACAATGTATCTATGGTCTAGTGGATGAAACAATAGCTAAAGTGATAAGGAAACAAGGCCTCATAGCGAATCTCAGATAAGTATGAGAACATTATGCTTAGATCTATCATTTACACCTATAGATTACATATTCATGATATGTTTACAAAATACATGTCATGGCTAATAGGGGTCCAATCAAGGTCTTATTGAATTGATGGCATTAGTATTGTTATTTCCATGTTATCTTATCATTCTAAAGGTGTCACTCAGTTTTGGGCAGTGACCTGGGTTCTGGTCCTGAAAATGTGGGTTAATTCCTGAGGACGTTGGCACAGAATTGACAAAAAGAATCCTTGGACGCTAGCAGGCAGTCCTATGAGAGCATCCAGAGGTCCCTGGACGTTGTTATGCCCATAGCATGAGAGCGACTGGGGGTTAAGTTGTCCAAAAGTTCAGTGGAACCCAAGGGCAAGTTGCCTGAAGTGTTGGATTGGTTCTTGAGGTTGATGTTGAATGTATGTATGGTGTGTTTCCATCAGTTCCACTTCCTTGACGTGACTTAGGATGTCAAATCATATCATAGTGGCCTCTCGACGCATGTTTACCTCAGCTGGCCAATTGCTTGGGTAGATGTGGGAGGAGGGGGTTACAAAGTGGTATCAGAGCATGGTTGTGCTTTCTTTGGGTTGTGTGTTTATCATGCATTCATGTTGGTTGCAAGTGTGTTCCTTATGCATGTATTCAATGTGCTTGTTGCATTTGCATGGTGTTGATCATGGTTGTAGTGATGTCACCATGTGAAGGTTGAAGGTGTTTTCATGGAGTATGTCTTCATGTGTGTATGATTGATTATGCATTGTTATGCACGTCAGTGTTCACATGTTATCAAGTGCATGTGATGTGGTTGTCATTGTCATGCAGCGGGTCATGGTTTGTGTAGTTGATATGGTCATGCATTGATGACTGGACTCTCTAGAATGATGTGTATATGGTTTTGTACTCATGTGTTAAATGTCTATATGCAATTGTTATGCACGTGTGATTTTGGTTATAGTTATGCATGAATAGTAGGTCAAACGTGTCATGTGAAGTCATTGTATGCAATTTAGGTCATCATGGTGTTATTGGTTGTTATGATGCTAATGTGTTGACCAAGATAGAGCAAGAGATGCAAATCACCATAATGAGGTTGCAACATTAGACTTTGGGATACGAGAAGATCATCATATAGGTATTCTATGTTCGGCATGTAGGTATGTAAGTTAAGAATTGTTATATGCATTAGGTTTATATACATTATGGTTATGTGTATGCCTTTCATTCTATTGTTGTTATGGTTACATACATGATACATGCTAGTTGATTACTGTAGTTACGTGCACATGTGTCGAATAGCCATGAATGATAGTAACATGTGATGGTATGCATAATTATTGTTGTTTTATGTTATATAACTTGGTGATTATGTTATATGTTGTTGTTGATTATGTTATAGGTTAACTTGTTGTTGTATGTAGGTTAACTTGTTGTTCTTAATGTTGTGAATGTTATGCATGAATAAAGGAATCTTTCTTAAACTAAACCCTATGATATCTGGCAATTATGTTGTGATCATGATTATACTAATCTTTATATGCATACATGTATGTATGTATGTATATCATTTTCTAAGAGGACCATGATTGTTTTATGCTAATATTTATGTATATGTATCTATGTATCTATTGCATTGGTTGTCAGGGATCATTCTTGTGGAGGAATGATTGCTTATGTAGGTAAATGGCATGAAGAGGTTCCTGGCTATGTGGAATCAAGTGGGAAGAGTAGTCATGACAAATGTATGAGGTCAGTATCATGTGGATATGAATTGATATTGTATGCTTGTATTATGCCTATGTTTATATTATGACAGGTAATGTTGAGGGATACATCAACGAAATGAAGCAGTGTGGTTTGCGGCATGCTAGGACAAGCATTGGTAAGACACTGGAAGCAAGGTTGCCTTGTAAAGATAGTGTGATTTTGGATGTGTGGTACTATTGTTTTGCATATGTTGTATATTTTGTACATGTTTCATCTGTGAGGTTGTGAGCATGCGGCATGGTGTATATGTAGTGTGGGAACACGTTATTTATGCAATGTTATGTACAAGGTGGTACATATAGTGTTGTGTCAATATTACATATGTAGTGCATGGGTATAGGTGGTGCTATGTGCATGTTGGATATGCAGTGTTGTGTATAGATGATCTTATGTACATGTTGGATATGCAATGTTATGTACTTATGGTGTTGCGTGCATGTTGTTATTGTGGTGCTAGGTACATATGGTGTTGTGTGCATGTAGTGTTGTGTACACGTTGTACAAGTGGCACTGTGTGCAGGTAGTGATGTGTACATGTCGTACATGTGGCACTGTGTACATGTCGTGCATGTGGTACAGTGTACATGTGGTACTGTGTACAACTGGTGTGGTGTACATGTGGCATTGTGTACACGTTGTGCGAGAGGTTCCGTGTACATGTGATGTTGTGCACGTGTTGCGTAGGTGGTGCGGTGTATAGTTGGTATTGTGTACATGTACATATGGTATTGGTATACATGTGGTATTGCGTGCATGTCGTAAATGTTGTGTTGAGGGCGGGCATGCAATACTATGTATGTGCATTATGAAGTTGTGGTAGCATGACATGTGTACTCGTTGAGTTGTACTCTTTGTAGTACATGTATTGTGTTGTGTTGCACACAAGGTGTAGGTACATGCATTGTGTGGTGTCGCACGTTGTGTGCAGATGTATGTCTTGTGATGTACATCATGTTGTGTTGTACACTAGGTGTAAGTGTATGTATTATGTTGTGGCGTACACTATGTGCATGTGTATGTGTGTTATGTCAGGTGTAGGTGCATGTATTGCATGGTGTTGTACATTGTGTGTGGTTATATGTGTGTGATGCACACTATGTGTATGTGCACATGGTTGAGGAAAAGGCACTGGGTGTTTTTCGGGCGTGGCAACCTATCTAAAGTGCGTACAAAATAAAAACAAAGGTAGAAGTTAAGGATTGAATGAAGGATAAGTATCAATATTTTATTTCAGTTCTATTATGCATGTGATTTATGATACCGGTCTATAATGATTACATGTGATCTATTATTCTAGTTTATGATGGTTACATGTGAGTTATGTTCTTGATCTATGATGTTTATGTTTTGAGCTAACCTGATGTGATATGTTTATACATGATGGTTTGGACAAAGATGTTAGTCTGACTTGTTGTGACAGGAAGCAAACAAGATTGCAAGTGTACCTTATTAATGATCTAACAATGAGGAATGATGTGAATTTAATTCAATTTATTTAAATCTAATGGAAGGTATGTACTTGGTACAGGAAGCAAGAAATTGCTCGGTTGGGTGGTTGAAATCAATTTCAGGAATTAGCAACAATAACAAAAGAAATTGGAACAAACACTTTGAAGCCCTAGAATTCTTGGGATAGAGACTGATCTGATGATGGTTTTGGTGATGTCCAACCGTGAGGTGGAATAACTGTCTGATGGGTTGAGGTGGATGGGTTTTGGAAGCCCCGGATGAATTATTATAGATGTGTTCTATGAGATCCCATATTTATGCTTGGAATATGGCATGGGGGTGAATGGCTGAAGAGAGATTTAGCTCAACCATTCTATGATCAGGTGGAACATGGAAGTCCCATCCTAGTTTTGGATTCAGTGTCATCAATAAGAGGTTATTACTCCTTTTATTTCTGAGTATTATACTGGATTATATGTGGTTTATATACGTGATTTCATTGGTATTCTGTCCCTATTATGTTGGTTATGTATATGTTTTATGACAACAATATATATGCCTCTCATCATGTTTTTACTTGTATGTGAATGAATAATGTATCTATGGTCTAATGAATTAATCTATAGCTAAAGTGATAAGGAAACAAGGCCTCATAGCGAATCTCAGATAAGTATCAGACCCCTATGCCCAGATATGTTATTTACACCTGTAGATTACATATTCATGATATGTTTGACAAAATGCCTGTCATGGCTAGTAAGGGTCCAGTCAAGGTCTTATTGAAGTGATGGCATTAGTAATGTTATTTCCTTTTTATCTTACAGTTCTAAAGGTGTCACTCAATTCTAGGCTATGGCCCTCAAAATATGGCTTAATTCCTGAGTATGCTGGCACAGAACTAACAAAAAGAGTTACTGGACGCTTGTAGGCAGACCTATGAGAGCGTCCAGAGGTCCCTGGATGCTGTCATGGCCATAGCATGAGAGCGATTGGGGTTAAGTTGTCCAAAAGTTCGGCGAGACCAAGGGCAAGCCACCTGAAGTGTTGGATTGGTTCTCAATAGTTTTGAGGCTGATGTTGAATGTCTATATGGTGTGTTTATGTTGGTTCCACTTCCTTAACGTGACTTAGGAGGTCGAATCATATGATAGTGGCCTCTCACCGCATGTTTACCACAGCTGGTTGGTTGCTTGGGTTGAAGTGGGAGCAGGGGGTTACACTCCCTATCCCCTTGCCCCCATCTTGAGTAAGGCCTAGAATGATGCCCCAAAGGTTGAAGCAGCTAAAAGAAAAAAGAAAAAGCATAATTGGCCACATTTAACAAGAAATTGTACCACAAAATGCAAAATATGGTCGGGAAAAAAAGTAATTAGCACGTGGGAAAAAAACATACATGAGCTATACCCCAACCCATGGTAATCACCCTGGCTCCATAGGCCGTAAATGAGCCTCTTTTATCATTCAAAAACACATTATTGTACCAACCCTTGGATGGTAATTAACTGTCCTACCTAAAAGGGGGTAATCAATGTTATATTTTACACATCATGATATTGTCCTTTGAGCCCCAACAAGAATTAATAAAAGGAAAAAGGCATATAAAGAAGTGTGGAAAATTCAAGGTCGGGGCACCTCATGTACCGCGATTTCTCCCTGCTACACATTACATAGAGAGGTGTGGGCTTCCCCTTATCAAGTTACCCCTATGCCCCAATATGTGTCCCAGGATTGCCCGTTTCAATCCCTACTCCATTCCACTTATTTATCACTCTCCACCCCCATTAGAGGGATGCACCTTGGACATACTATCCCCTTTAAGGGTTCAAACCACCTAATAAGGTACTTGGTTAACCCCCTTTGGAGCTTGGAGACATTAGCACATGCCAAATCCGATTGCAGAAGGGCATGCCATTATGAAGTGCCCACTTTGTTATCCATGGTTTGTAAACTCTTTTACATGATTATTTTAATGATTGGTTGTACTGGAATCCTAGGGGACACATTGGATCTTATGCAAGATTACAGGTGGTTTCCATTTGGGTTTGATCTCCCTATACGAGATCGTTACCCCCAAAGTTCTACATTGGCACATATAGGGTGTGAACAGAGAGCCATTGGCCTCCACAACAACAGACAACACTCCATGGATCTTCATTGATGCTCAGAGACTAATAGTGTTCCACTTTTGGGATGATGGTGACATGATTGGTACATTATGCCCAATAGGGCCCCACATGAGCCCCACACTCTTGGCAGGTGTCCTAGGACTTGTACGATGTCATGGTAGCATTCATTCCACCACTTGGACCCTTCTAGAGGATGCACATGCATCTCTGATTCGTATGGAGACCTATGGGGTCATTTATGTGCCCTCAGACCCACTGGGAGAACCAGAGGTCTACTACTTGGATAACAAGGGTCCACCCCCTTGTCCATCATATTCCAAGGAATTTATTCCTTAGTATGGCACTTCATGACATTATTAGGCCTTTGGAGGGCTCCACAACATGTACATATTATTATTTGGCCCCTTGTGAGGCTTCTTTTTCCACTTGTGAGCTAGTTTGGTGGTCTTGTCCCCAATAGGGGTTTTATTTGCAAATTATTTATCATTAGGGGCTAATGTAGGCCCATAAGCTAATTCAAAATCCTTAGGAGGATATATATTGATGTTAGATACATTCATTTGGATCATCACTTGAATTGGGATCTCTTTAATCATAGAGAACTTCACATTTTTTCCTTGGAGAATATTTTTGGAGATGGATGAATTTTGATGTATGCATTTGGCCTATTTTTCTTGTCTTGGAGATTTTTCTTGAAAATGAAATGTTGGTTGGATATATTCTATAACGTTGTAAGTAAATTGTAACGTTGTTATTCTTTTTGCTGCATACTATTAAAATTAGGGCTAGTTGCTGCATAATTTAGATGTGGAATTAAGAATGTTTTAGCTAATTTAATGTATGGGCCAATGCTATATGAATGAAATATCCTAGACATTAGTTTTATTGATAAGCTTGCATAATTTTATTTCAATTATGAATGCTTGAAAGTCACTTTTATTTTCTTTCTCTCAACATTGAATCAAGCTGACTTTCTAGGCCTCCTTAATCAAGAAACCAAGTTCTTACTCATCATCATCCTTGACTCCATATCCCCAAGTGAATTAGGTGTTGATCCCTAAAAGGGGTGGTCATATCCTTCACATTTTTCACCTTTTACCACCTTTTTCCTATGTCTAGACTTTAAATATCACCTAGGGCATCAATATCCCAGGAATTGACCCAAGGAAAAACTCTGATGTCCTACAGGCCACTGCGTTGGTGGGTCCCCTCCCTCCTCCAAATTTGAGGCAATTCTAATGGTGGAATCTTTGGGAATCCTAAGCCCTAGATCTCAAATCAAATTCTTCCTAGGAATCCCCAAGGCTAGACCTCAACAAGATCAATTCAACCTTTTGAAGTAAATATTCGTGTTTGGCCCTTTCCCTTCACCTTGTCCAGGATAGGAACATCATTGGTTGTTACATTCCATCCCTGAACTTGGGTTGGATCCACTTAGCCCCGTGTGGTCCCTCTTCTTAATCAAGATTATTTGCCAAGGACCATTTGGGAATCCAAGCTTCCCAATGATTGTAGGGATTGAGAACCTCATCTACAAGCTTATTCCTTATCCCTCAACCCTCCAATCCTCACCACTTACCGCTGGACGACCAAGTCCCTTGCTTAAAGAGAAATCAAGTTCCACTCTTCACTCCATCCTTGGGAAAGGGTTTCCAGGGTCACTTCCACCTATCCATTGACAAATACTTTACAAGTGATCCCTACACTACCGGGATTCCTCCCATTAGTGAAAGTTCGTAAAGAGCAGGGAGACTTAGTTGTGGTGACAATGGGCTAAGCCTCCAACGTTGCCCTTGACCTAGCATTTTCCCTCTTAGGAACCCCTTTTAGGTCCCCTGCTGGTTTGAGTGGTAACATTTTTGGCGCTATTTCCGAGGAGGAAGTAGGTCTGTCTCCCTAGTGAATCATTGAGGAATTGATTCATTGACGACATTCTCATTATTCCTCTGGCGACTCCACTTATTGTCAAAACCCATAGCTTGCTTGAAGGCGACAACATTCCTCCTTTAACTAGGGTTTATGCAAGAAGGAATTGTGAGCCATCACCTGTTGTCCCCACTCTCTTTCCTCAATTTGAAAAATTCAGTGACCCCACTCTGAAAATGACGGATACTTCTGGCACTGACAACAACAAGATGACCAAAAGTGAAAGACATTTGGTTAGTGTATTTGCCCCTTTGAAGCTGAGTGATGATCCCAAGCCATTACATGAAAAATACAACTGATGATTACCCAGGTTCAAAGGAGATTCCACTATGAGTGCCCGTGACTTTGTTGAAAAAATTTATTGGCAATTGTCCCCTAGGATGATCTTTGATGAAGATAGAATGATGATGTTTTTTGCTTTATTCATTTGAGGGACAAGCTAGCGAATAGTACCTTAGTCTCCCCCCTGGATGCATTAGTGACTCCGATGAGTTTGAATACCTGTATGAAAAGGCGGTCTTGCAATGCCCAGGGAACCTTCAACATCGAGAAGTTTTATCAAATATCCAAGGGAAGGGAATACCTCCAAGAATTCATTCAAACATTTTATAGGGTCGTACGGGATATCCCTGATCACCTAAAGCCTTCCAATGCCAACATCCTTGATAATTTTTTCAAAGTTGTTGGGGTCCACCTAACCTATGCCTTAAGAGACAAGAAACATTCCACATTGGCTAAAGCTAAAGAGATGACAATGCAGGTTGAGGAAAACCTTCGTATCTCAAAAATGAATGTTGATGACCTCCCTAAAGCCAGAACTGAGACTAAGAAGGAGGAATCAAAGGATCAACATGAGGAAACCCTTCTAGCTATCCTCAAGAAAATGGAAAAGCTTACCGAGGAAGCCCATTCATGAGATCGAATTATTATGAACAAGATCACCGCTTTGGAGAAAGACCAAAAATACCTTGGCTCCAACCAATATTCATCATTTGAAGATGAGCCTAGTGAGAGAACCAACTAAAATACAAAGAAAAATCATAATTGGCCACATTTAACAAGAATTTGTACCACAAAATGCAAAAGTTGGTGGGGAAAAAATAATTAGCATGTGGGCAAAATCCATACATGAGCTCTACCCCAAACCATGGTCATAACCCTAGTTCCATAGGCCCTAGATGAGCCTCCTTTATCATTCAGTAACCCATGATTGTCCCAACCCCTGGAGGGCAATGAACCACCCTTCCTAAAAGGGGGTAATCACTGATATATCTTACACATCATGCTCTTGTCCTTTGAGCCCCAAGAAGTTAATTAAATAAAATTCATAAAAGGAAAAAGGAATATAAAGAAGGGCGGAAAAATCAAGGTCGGGGCACCTCGTATACCACGATTGCTCCCTCTTACACATTACATACCTAGGTGCGGCCTTCCCCTTATCTAGCTACCTCTATGCCCCAATATGTGGCCCAGGACTTCCCCTCTCATTTCCTACTCCATTCCACTTATTTATTACTTGCCACCTCCATTAGATAGATGCACCTTGGACATATTATCCCCTTTAAGGGATGAAACCACCTAATAAGGTACTTGGTTAACCCCCTTTGGAGCTTGGAGACACTAGCACATGCCAAAGCCCACTATGGAAGGGCATGACATTATGAAGTGCCCACCTTGTTATCCATGGTTTGTAAATTCTTTTATACAATTATTTTAATGAGCTGTTGTACTCAAAGCCTAGGGGACACATTGGATCTTATGAAGGATTACATGTGGTTTCCATTTTGGTTTGGTCTCCCTATACGAGATCCTAACCCCCAGAGGTCTACATTAACACATATAAGGTGTGCATAAAGAGCCATTGGCCTCCACAACAACAGACAACACTCCACGGATCTTCATCGATGCTCAAAGACTACTAGCTATCCACTTTTGGGATGATGGTGATATGTTTGGTACATTATGCCCAATAAGCCTCCATAGGAGCCCCACACTCTTGGAAGGTGTCCCAAGACCTATACAATGTCATGAAAACATTCATTCCACCACTTGGACCTTTGCAAAGGATTTATAGGTATATCTGATTCATATGGAGACCCGTGGGGTCATTTATGTGCCCTTGGACCCACTAGGAGCACCACAGGTCTACTACTTGGAGAGCACGGAGCAACCCCCTTGTCCATCATATTCCAAGGAATTCATTCCTCGGTGTGGCACTTCAGGACATTATTAGGCCTTTTGAGGGCCCCATGACATTTACATATTATTATTTGGCCCCTTGTGAGGCTTATTTTTCTACTTGTGAGCTAGTTTGGTGGGCTTGTCACCAATAGGGGTTTTATTTGCACATTATTTTATCATTTTGGCTAATGTAGGCCCACGGGCTAATTCGAACTCCTTAGGAGGCTATATAGATGTTAGATACGTTCATTTTGATTATCACTTGACTTAGGATGTCTCTAATCATAGAGAACTTCACATTTTTTCCGTGGAGGATATTTTTGGAGATGGATGAATTTTGATGTATGGATTTGGGCTATTTTTCTTATCTTGGAGCTTTGTCTTGAAAATGAAATGCCGGTTGGATATACTCTATAACATTGTAAGTAAATTTTAACGTTGTTATTCTTATTGCTGCATACTGCTAAAATTAGGGCTAGTTGTTGCATAATTTAAATGTGGAATTAAGCATGCTTTACCTAATTTAATGAATGGGCCAATGTTATATGAATGAAATGTCCTAGAGATTATTTGTCTCGATAAGTTTGCATCATTTGCTCAAAGGAAAATCTTTAGGCTCTATGCGGCAGGCTTTATATTAATTAATAGAACCAATATAATTATTTTTATTATAAATAAAATAAATGAATAAAGTCCATTGAAGAACTTTAAGAACCATCGCATCTAAGACTTTATTGATTCATGCTTTTGAGGTTTTCTTTTATATAAACTATGGTTGGCTTATGTGTGTATATATATATCTCTCTCTCTCTCTCTATATATATATATATATATATAAACACACACCACACTAAGTAGTAAAAGAATGTGAACAAATGTGTGTGTGTGTGTGTATATATATACACACACACACATTCGTTCACATTCTTTTAATACTTAGCCTGGTACATAAATCTCGGTCATTCCCTTTGTGCAAACTTTGTTTTCCATCTGGCTTCTCTTAGTGATATGATGTGTTCATGGCCAACACATAAGACACATATCCTGAATAATTATTTGTCATAAACACCCTGTCATATAATGAGTTATCCCACCTCATAGAGCCCGAAGATTTTCCTTTCCTTCCTTTCAACATTGGATGAAACTGACTTTCCGGGCCTCCTTGATCAAGAAACCAAGTCCTTACTCATCATCATCCTTGACTCCATATCCCCAAGTGAATTAGGCACTGATCCCTAAAAAGAGTGGTCATATCCTTCACATTTTACTACCTTTTTCCCTAGGTCTAGTCCTCAAAGGTCACCTAAGGAATCAATTTCCCAAGAATTGACCCAAGGAAAAAATTTGATCTCCTACAGGCTACTGGGCTGGTGGGTCCCCTCCCTCTTCTCTAAGTTTGAGAAAATTTTAACGATGGAATCTTCATGAATCCCAAGCCCTAACTCTCAGATCAAATTCTTCCTAGGCATCCCCAAGTCTAGACCTCACCAGGATCAATTCAACCTTTTGAAGTAAATATTCTTGTTTGGTCCTTTCCCTTCAGCTTGTCCAGGATAGGAACATCATTGGTTGTTGCATTCCATCCCTGAACCTGGGCTGGGTCCACTTGGCCCCGTGTGGTCCCACTTCTCAATAAAGATTATTTGTCAAGGATCATTTGCGAATCCAAGTTTCCCAAGGATTATAGGGATTGAGAACATCGTCTACAAACCTATTCCTTCTCCCTCAATCCTCCAATCCTCACCCCATACTTCTGGAGGACCAAGTCCCTGGCTTAAAGAGCAAGCAAGTTCCATTCTTGACTCCATCCTTAGGAAAGGGCTTCGAGGGCAACTTTCCACCTATTCATTGACATATACTTTACAAGTGATCCTTACACTACCGAGACTCCTCCCATCGGTGAATGTCTTTAAAGAGCAGTGAGACTTAGCTATGATGACAGTGGGTTAAGCATCCACCGTTGCCCTAAATCTAGCAGTTGCCCTCTTAGGAACCCCTTTTAAGTCCCTTGTTGGTTTGAGTGGTAACAGGTTTTACTAACACATATTATGATATGCTTGTGCATGATTATGGAATCTTAGATGTATGAGTTTACCTTATTGTTGATGGTCATGAGTCCTAGGGTTTGGAACTAAGCCCTAATCGAAGTTTGATTATCTAGGATGATAATATTTGTGAATTCTAAGGTTTTTTTAACTAAACCTTAGTAGAAGTTAAAATGTCTGATATGTGATGACAGTGTGATAATCTCAGATTTACAAAAAGTTGATAAAATCTAAAATTGTATTGTGGTTGTTGAGATTTAGTAAAATATAGGGTTTACAACATATCCTAGTGGAAGCTAGTCATGTTATTACTTTGAGATGTGATTGGTTTTCATTGTTAAAGCTCACGAAATCTAGGGTTTCGCGCTAAATCCTAGTAGGAAGTCTAACATATGAATTCTAAAGTTGCTAGATATATTGTAGATCTATATTTTTTTGAATTGTTTATAGGGTTTGAAATATGTTATAGTAGGGTATGACGTACCTCTAGAGGAAACATTGAAACTCTAGGTTTAATGAAAGTTGTTACAAAATAATCAAAGTCTTGATGATATATTCTGGGGTGCATGACAAAAACCCTAGCAAGAAGTTGAAGAAATAGGTGTCTCTTGTTTGTAATCAAATTTGGGTATTTGATGTATAAAGTTGAATGCTTCAATTATTATATCATTATGATATGGTTAACTTCATGCTTCTATAGATTTGGTTGTACTTACAATCTAAATTGTGCAGGTACATAATCTTCAAGATGGTGAAGATGTTCGTAAAGTAAAATTCATATGATAAGCATGAAGTGAATGATGATGGTCATGATAACTTTGATAAGAAGGATGGAAGCCATGAAAGATTCTCTGACGTCGTAGAAAAGAAGTTGAGCCCCCTAAGTTAAAAGGGAGCTTGGATGAAAGGAATCTCCCTAGTTGAGAGGAAGGTCATATCATAGTCATGATAGAAACCTTGAAATAAGTAGATAGGAGAAATGTATTTTAAGGGGCTACTAAAAGAAGGAAAGCAGGATTTGGTTGTAGAATATGTTGTTGCATGAAAGTAGGAAAGGAAGTTGTATGGTTTAGGAATCTTCTACCAAGTTTAATTTGGAAAGCTTTAAGTCATACTATGAAAAGTGTAGAAGCAACTTGAAGTTGTCTGAAAGATCCCATAGGTTTGTTTTTATTTATGTACATTTGAAAGTTTGTTACTGATTGGGGTTGTTTTTGTATAGGTAAATCTCTCAGAAGTTTGATAACATGTTTTACATGCTTAGTGTTATCAATCAGTTTGATTGGGAGATATTTGTTATTACTGATTTGGTTGATTGGGGATGATTTGTTACCAATTGTAATAATCAAGAAAGTCGAGGCTTTATGTGTGAGACACATTGTTTGGGAGGACATCTGGCTAGTACAGTTCCCAAAGTAGGGAGGGTGGCATTGGTCATAAAGCTCTGACCTTGAATATGCAATTAGATCCTTGGGTTGATGGTTAGCAAGTAAGCCTAATGGAACCTAGAGAGGTTGAAATCTTTAGTCCATCCTATTCCCACCTAGATATATTGCCATGTTCAGGAATCTAGTCCATGGCATTGCGGTGCCTAAACTATTGGAGAACCTTGGATAGATTTCCCTATTTAGGAACCTAGTCCATGGCATTGTGGTGCCTAAATTTTTCATGGTTCATGTGTTCTAAGATCTTCCTTGTACTTGTGAATACCTCCCTAGTTAAGAGGGCGTGTTGAATATGTAACTAGGTTCGACCTTCATAAATGTATTTAAGTCACAATGAAATGTACTTATCGAAGAATGAATAAAATATTTGTATTATTATTATTATGACTTATTAAAGCATGGGTTTCATGCTTGGGTCATCTTGTTTTAGGTCAAATTCCCCATTGAGGACTTCTAGGATTTATTATGAGTCTTTAGAGTCATTTTCCATTAAAAGAGACCCTTCTTGGGCTTTAGAATCATGTAAAAATAATTAATTTTTTAGTCAAAAATGAATTTAGTCTTCTGCCCACCAAGTCGGCCTCAAGAAGGGAAATTCAAATTCACTAGAAAGCTATATATACAAGGCAATTCGAATTCATTTGGAGCAATTCATTCTCTCTCACATAGTTCAATATCCTGAAGTTGGAAGTTGGGTAGTGCAAAATTGGAAAAGAGCTAGAAGGAAGTTTTAAAGGAGTGTGAGTTTTTGGAGGAAAATAGAACACGCCATGATAGAAATTTTGGGCCATTTCTCTCTCTCTTCTTAGGTGTATCATGGGAGATCGAAGTTTTTCTAGTCTAGTCAAAGTTGTTGTTGCTGCTGCTACTAGGTCAAAGCTACTACTGAATGTTGATGCTACTAGGTCGAAGTTGCTTTTGAAGGGTTATCATCTGCAAGAAGGAATGGGGGATGACACAGTGTGGAGGAAGTCTTTTTCTAGGTCAAGAGTATTGGATTATCTCGAGAAACTATTGAAGGAAGAATTGTTGACTGGGTTTTCCCTTAGATAGGGTGTTTGCCCTGGTTGTCTACCTACATATGTTTTCCTTGTGCTATTTTTTTGGTAATTGCTTGATGAACTAAAAGATAAAAGAAGAACATAAAGATAAAAGAATCAAAAGTAATTATCTATATAAGAAAATATTTCTTCTTTTCTGATTTTCTAATATTAGGAAGGCCCAAAAGGGCTAGAGTTACCGAGTCTTCTTCAAGGAAATTAACAATCACCTCACCAAGTTCATCATGACACTATGTAAATATACTCAGATACTGCAAAATTGTGTCATTCTTCTGCATATTGATACTTTGAATCTTGTCCTTGAGTACCAGCTTCCAATGGTCACTATTATTCTCGAACAATTCTGTCAGTGTTTTCCACATTGCAAACAAAGTCTCTTTTTTATGGAGGTTTGAGACAAAATGATCTTGTACTCCCTCCAATATGATTCTCCTCTCTTTGGCCACATCTTTCTTCCATTGAGCAAGATTTTGGACATCAGATGCTTGGGGTTTTGCTACATCTGTCTTGATGTATTCTAGTAGCCCATTGTCATCCAATACTCCCTCCATTCGGTCCTTCCATGCAACAAAGTTTGAGGTGCCTTCCTAGGCATACTCTGTTAGATGATCCAAAATACATCAACTATAGTTTAATTATTTAGAGTCTAATATTCAATTATCTAGAATATTTAATTAGATATTGAACACATTTTAGAATAGCTAATTGTTGTAAAAGATATGACATCTAGAAAGGTGTCGTTTCTTAGGAACTATTTTAGGAAAATAATTAGGAGTGTTGTTATGAGAGCACTAAATGTAAATGGACACTTGTAAATGAAATAAGTGATCCATAATAAAACTAGTTTACGACACAAGCTTATTTAAAGCTTGTTTCTCTCTACTTCCAAGAATGTTGAGTGATCGTGTGTAAGCTCTTGTAGATTTCATGTAAGTTTTCTTTTCCTTATTAATAAAATTTATGTGTCTAAGGACACTTCTGCTATGGTATCAGAGCTTCAATGATGCAGACGGTGTGAAGAGGAGATTCCATCTCCGCAGGCTCTTGGAAAGCTCCACAAAATTGTTAAGTGGTTGAATGGTATGAAAAAATCTAAATTTTATTAAGGAAAAGAAATTTTATATTCAGAATTAGTGACATTTAATTTTTTAATTAGCAAATTTTTATTCCCCAAATTGGAGAAGAAAATTATATTTGTGAAGTAAGGCAACACCATAATTTCTCATCGGAAATCCCCCCCTTCTTCTCGGGACTTCATCTTTAAAAAAAAGACGACTTTCTGGACAGAAATTGCTTCCCTCCATTCCCTTGGAGTAGTATTTTTGGTATCGATTCTTGGAGCAGTGGTTTTGGTATCGTTTGTTGGAGCAATGGTTTTGGTATCGTTTGTTGGAGCAACAGTTTTGGTATCGTTTGTTGGAGTAGCGATTTTGGTATCGATTACTGGAGCAACAATTTTGGTATTTATTGAGAGTCTTGTAACAAATACGTTTAAAACTGACATATTTGTTCCTTCGATCAAAGCTCTTGCAAGTTATCTGACAACTTACAAGAATTCTATCTTTGTTCATTTATTGGATAAAGTGCTCCACAACAGATCTCTAGCCTTAATGTTTGGTGAATTATCTTAGTTGTGTTGACGTTCTCAAATACATGTAGCCATAAATGGAATTAGTTAAATCATAATAAATAAAAAAATTGTTTATATTGTTGTTGACACGCAACATTGATGTCGTGGATGGCTTATTGGGCCAGGGTGGAATTTCCATGTAAGCGTAGAGAGGATTCAAATCCAAAAGAGGAGATTGTGGAGCGTGAAGGGGATCAGAGAAGAATTTTAGTTTCAAAATCGAATTTAAATAGGGGAGCATTTCTTCGATAGGGAGATCAAATTCACACTTTTGTGATTCGATTTTTCATCCTTGCTATATTTTTTGAAGGAGAGATAAATATATTTTATTTTGTAACAACAAAGATTTTTTTATAGTTTGTTGAAGCATCCTAATAAAATTTAGAGAGAAGTGCCCAGGAGGAATGAAAAATACAGTTCAAGGGGGCGTCCAGGCTTGAGAAGAGATGAGCTAACGTGACAAGTAGGCACACCAAGTGATTTATTATCTTTATAAATCACTTTTATAAAGTGATTTTTAAAATGGTATTAAATTGTTTTAAATAGAGAGTATGGAGATAAGTGATTTTTTGTAATATTTTGTTGGAGTGAGAAGTTGAATTTTGGGAATTTTTGTAAATTTGGAATGATAAGTTGTAATTTTTTATTTGAGGGAAACAAATTGTAACTCAAAGTAACTTTCACTTTGAGGGGGGGTTAGAGTCAAAGAAGTCAAAATTTCAAGAGCATTGTAAAAAGTTAGATTTTGAAAGTTTCATTGTAAAATTTCAGAGAAATTGATTAGAGCCAAGTGCAAAGCTCAGTCACTTTTCTTTCAAAACGACTATATGAGGGTTAAGGCCAAGCCTTGATAGATCATTTTTTTGTGTGTGTGGTGTGTTGTCCATATTTTTTTTGTGGTGCATGATCCATCTTGATGCATACATTTACTTTTACAATGTCCAAGAAGATAAATTTATTTTCTGAATCTGACAAACTTGAAGGCTCAAAGAATTACAAGACATGGAAAAGGCACATAGAAAGCACTTTGATTTACAATGAAACTTGGAAAGGTATATGTTATGGTGATGTTAAATCAAACAAACCTACATATGCAGACCCAATAACTAAATGGGAGATAAAAAATGCCAAAGCATTAGCATTAATCAAATCTTCGGTTAATGATGAAATGTATATTCACATTGAAAATGTTTTTGATGCATGGTCTACCTGGAGAACATTTAAAGATTTATTTAATACACAACCTGAATCTAAGAAATTTGATCTTCAATTGAAGTTGCTTCGATAAAAATTAACAGAAGGGGAAGATGTACTTGAATACATTTCCAGACTTAAGAACAATAAGCAAAAATTAGTAAAGGTTGAATTTCAACCAGTGGATGAGAGTTTCATGACTACTATTTTGATTGTTGGTTTGCCTTCTTCATACACACATTTCTTGGAAAACTTACAAGTAACTGGAAACTAGAAAAGTTAAAATTTGATGAGTTAAGTGAAATGCTAGCTCAACATGACAAAACTTTTGGAAAGAAGAAACAGGTTGGAGAATATGTCTTCTTTACAGGAGCTAGCACTAGTAAATCTTCAACTGGTAGTTCTAGAGGTAGAGAAAGAGGGCACAACAATTAAAATCAAGGTAGAGGACGAGTTCAAGATAGAAGTCAAGGTAGAGGGAACAAATTTAGTAGAGGCAACAGTTCGGGCAAAGCCAACATTCAAGGCAGAGGCGATAGTAAAGGTAGAGGCAACAATCAAGGAAGAGGACAAAGTCAAGGCACATGAAAAGATAAATGCATATGACAAAGCAGAGGCATAGGAAAAGTAAAGGTAGAGGAAAATATTTCAACCAAGTTGTTTGTAGAAGATGTAACAAAGTTGGTCATTATGCTAAAGATTGTTGAACTTCTATTGAAAAAATTCCAAAGCTTCAAGAACACTTGGCACAATTTGCTAATGATCAAGAAGTATACATGACTAAACCTCCAGGTTTTGAGATTAAAGGACAGTAACACAGAGTATGCAAACTGATCAAGGCTTTATACATATTGAAACAAGCTCCACAATCTTGGTATGCCAAAATGGAAAAGTAGCTTCACAAGGTTAGCTTTAAGCGAAGTGAATTTGATGATACTTTATATGCACGCCAACAGGATAAAAATATGGTGATTTTAGTTATGTATGCGGATGACTTGATCATTACTCAGAATAATAATGATCATATTTTGCAAGTAAAGAAGGAATTGCAGGTTAGATTTAAGATGACTGATTTGGGATTACTTCACTACTGTCTCGATGTTGAAGTATTCCAACATCCAAACAATATTTTCATTTGTCAAAGCAAGTATGCATTTGAACTTATTCAAATATTTGGAATGCAAGATTGTAAGCCCATTCTCACTTAAAACTTTCAAAATTTGAAGGGGGGAATTGGTGAACAATACTACTTATAGAAAGTTGATTGGAAACTTCATCTATCTGACAACCACTCATCTAAACTTATCTTATGCAATCAATATTTTATAATGCTTTATGCATGAACCAATTGAAAGCCATTGGAATGTAGCAAAAAGGCCTTAGATATATCCAAGGGAGGTAATATTTTGGTCTTCTTTATAAAAAGATTAAGAACTTTGTACTTGTGGATATTCAGATGCAGATTTTGCTAGAAGTATTGATAATCAAGAATCAACATTAGGTTATTTGATGAACATGGGGTAAGCTGCAGTTTCAAGCTATAATGACCATTATTCGGCAAAAGTATCATATATATCAGCATGGGAAGCAACATGTGAAATTGTTTGGTTGTGCAACGTTTTGCAGGATTTAGGCATTCCTCAAGCATACGCCACATCTTTATTCATCGACAACCAACCAACCATAAAGCTTGCCAAAAATACAGTTTTCCATTCCAAAACAAAGCATGTGGACACAAATTATCATTACATCAGGACACTCATGGCAAAGGGCATCATCAAACCAATATATTGTCCTTACGAAGATTAAATCTTAGATATTTCCACAAAACCACTTGGCAAGAACAAATTTACTAAGTTTCGGGAATAGCTTGGTATCTATTATAATGTACTTTTGGATCAAAGGGGGGAATGTTAGATGATCCAAAACACATAAACTATAGTTTAATTAGATATTAGAGACATTTTAGAATAGCTAATTGTTGTAAAAGATATGACATCTAGAAAGGTGTCATTTCTTAGGAATTTTTTAGGAAAATAGTTAGGAGTGTTATTATAAGAACATTAAATGTAAATGGACACTTGTGTTGAAAAGTGTGCAACAAGAAATGCTAAATTTAGAAAGTGCTAAAAATAACACTTCTTAAAATAGTAGTTTGGCCAATGAGAATTTTAGCCACCTTGGGTGAGAGGTGAAACTGCTAAAAATAGAATCTTCTAAAAATAACATTTTTGGGTCCCTTCCTATTTTTAGCGGTCCCCGGTCTAACTATAGGAAGTAAAAACGAATTTTGTCTTAACAACAATTTAAAATATTAATTAATTAATATCCATGAGTTAATTAGTTAAGGAAAAGCAAACTTGAAGTCTTTGTGAGAACATGCAATTATTTCTCCACTAAGTAGGGAATTCCTTAATTTGCTCCATTGATTGAGGAATTAAGGATGAGTTCTATATTGAAAGGATCAGTTGACTTAGTTTAACTTAGTCAAGTTCAATTAGATTAATTTAACAAGTTGTTAAATTAATGAGATATAGTTTGTTGATGCTTGCATGCATGTGACCACTGTTATTTTCATATAACTGTGTATTCACTCATGGATAATTGATGCATGTCAGTTCAGACAGAGACCCAGTTGAGATCAGAGAAGGGACAGTGTACTATCAGCTGGATGAATATTTTTCCTATAAAGGAAACTCATCCATGATGAGGATTTATCTCCTTCAGGTTTGTGCAGTTATTTTAGAGGTCGGTGTTGTGTGTGAGGTGAGAATCACACAGGTTGCAGCTGGAGGACCCAAGAAAAAATGTGCATAGAAATAAGAGGCTTGGAGGGCAGAGGAGAAGGTTTGTGACAAGCCTTTGACTGTCTATGAGTAGCATAGGGATTGTACTAAGAGCTGGATAGCTTCCGAGCTAAGGCTTTGTGTAATCCGGGCTATATTTCCACTTGTATGATAATACAGAGATGGGGTTTTAGGCTGAGGCTTTCCGCGGGTAAATTCTTTTGTGTTATGTGTGATTGATTTCTCCATATCAGTTATATGTGTTCTTATTGATGTTGCTCATGTTCAATTAAGCTTCCACTAAATTGTTTGTAGAAGTAGATCAAGTGTTTTGCTTCAGTACATTGCATTACCAGGTGATCTATAGGTGGGAAATTTCTACATGGTATTGGAGCTAGCTGATCTATAGAAAAAGTTCTACATGGTATCAAAGCTAGCTGATTTGTAGAAAAATTCTACAAAATTCTACATGGTATTGGAGCTAGTTGATTTGTAGAAAAAATTCTACATGGTATCAAAGCTAGCTGATTTGTAGGAAAAATTCTACAAAATTCTACATGGTATCAGAGCACAGGTGATAAAGGAAGAACATTATACTAGAGAAGATTTCAAAGTTTTGAGTTTTAGGTCGAGAGTTTGCAGAGCAAATTTGAAAATTTTTGTACAAAATTTTCATAAACAAATAGGAGATTTGGATTCCTTGCGGAAAAATACCCAAAAAAAAAAAAACGGTTGAATTGGAGTTCGAATGAGGGAGATATCATTGATTTAAAATCAACTCTTTTTCTAGAAATTTTCGCGACGGAGGGAAAGTGGAAATAGATTGGTGTGCTAGCCAAAAACCTGTATGCACTTGAGGTACAAGATGTTTGCAAAGCGTTGAGAAGCAAGGAAAAGGTTAGATACTTGGTGGTTGAGAGGGAGAGTAAGTTACCTCTCAACATGCAGTACCAGAAGAAGTCTTAGACAATTGTGGAGGAGCCACAATTGGCGCAGCAGCTTCAGGAGGTTGTGGAGCAGCCACAACAGGGGATGTTGAGAGGAGATCGAGTAGAGACATCTACTCATGCAAAGAACTCCAGTAGGGGGAAACTTCAAGCTAGGTGGGCAGAGGGATCGCATGCATCCATACCTCTAGGTAGGAGGTGGGGTGATATAGAGTGATCGTCCCAAGGAGGAGGGGCAGGATCCTTGAGGTACCCAACCTCTTGGATGAGACCTTGCTACGGGAGCCCCCATGTGGAGTAGCAGGAACTAACTAATTGGATACAGACAGATGCAGATGGAGCGGCAGAGAGAGCTACAGTGCAGGGAATCCCAGGACAGCACAAAGCATGCAGGTTGCAGCAATGCGAGAGGCACAAATGTGTTGCACAGTGCAGGGTAGCATAGAGAAGGGTGCAACGGTGTGAGATGCATGGAGATGTTGCAGTATCGCAGAGGTCAGAGAGGGAGCACTTGTCAGCAACAGGTAGAGCTTCAACATCAGAGTATGTTTCTAGCCCAACAGAGAGGTCAGTTGGGATTTTTTTTGTTCTGAGTGTTGATGGAGCAACCACACTTGGTAGATGTGTTGCATGCAGAACATTCCAGATTTACAGGATCGGGTTCGAGAGGAAGCCTTTCTTGTTGAGAGGGAGTGTTGAAAAGTGTGCAACAAGAAATGCTAAA
This sequence comes from Pinus taeda, assembly GCA_000404065.3. Taxonomy (NCBI): domain Eukaryota; kingdom Viridiplantae; phylum Streptophyta; class Pinopsida; order Pinales; family Pinaceae; genus Pinus; species Pinus taeda. Next base: position 59,778 of record APFE031414862.1, on the reverse strand, counting down.
TTTAGAAAGTGCTAAATATAGAACTGCTAAAAATATCACTTCTAAAATAGCAGTTTGGCCAATGAGAATTTTGGCCACCTTGGGTGAGAGGTGAAACTGCTAAAATAAAATCTTCTAAAAATATCATTTCTGGGTCATTTCCTATTTTTAGTAGTCCTTAGTCTAACTATAGGAAGTAAAAACGAATTTGGTCTTAACAGCAGTTTAAAATATTAATTAATTTTTTTTCTCGGTAAAAAGACTAAGTTTCTATTATATGTACATGATTGAAAATTACATGCATTTTAGCGTGAAATGACATGGATTCCATGGCAACTTGATATGCCATGGTACAGGCAGAATTGCTCAAAAAACTCCCACGCAGGGGAACCTGAAGACCTTGAAACTATAAGACTAAGACGACCTGTAGGTTCGATGAGGAGTTCCCGGGACCGCAACCATACAGGCCTCAGACTCAAAATTCGACTCACCCGCGCAGGGGCAGACAAACGCGCTAACAGTCTCCCATACAGACTCCCATACAGACTCCCAAACAGACGCGCATACCGACTCCCACTTTATCGCCATTACAAAAAAGACTGAGACACAAAATGGCTCTAAACCAGAGCGAGTAGACATCCAAACAAGATATATCGAAAAGAAGCAGGAGCAGGACCTGAGAGGGGAGATGAGTGCCAATTCAAGGGTGCGCTTGCGCTGGTTGCTCATCCGCCGACGGCTTTTCTTCCACGATCTCGCACCACCCGAGCCCTTCCGGAATACCCTCCCACATTGCAGCCCATTTGGCCGCGTCGCGCACTCTTGCTGCCTGGGATGAGGAAGGGCTTCCCCTGATAGCCGGTCCTGAGGAGGAGGGTTCAATTGCAGGAGGAGGCGGTGGTAATTCAGGACCAGGAGGAGGCAGTGGCAATTCTGGACCAGGAGCGTCGGAGGGAGGAGCTTCCCCTGCAGAAGGAGGACCATCACCGTCAGCTTCAGGGGTGCTGGTGAAGAGCACAGAAATGTGCGCGCTGATCCCCTGGGCAGCTCCCAGCCTCCCCAGGGTAAAGACCACCGACCCGAAAGCAGGAAGTGTAGGACCTTCAATGCTCGCCCCGCTAACCTCCACGACGTGCTCGGCCAGGAGAGGAGCCACCCCAGCGCGACGGTGGCAGAAGTGGCAGCAGCAGTGGTGGTGCTCCCTGCTAGCCTGCCCACGAACGCTTGCTCTGTTTGAGCCTCTGCCTCTTCGACAGGGCTGTCTATGGCGGAGCCGAGCCATGGTGAGTTCGTCCGCCTCTCGACCAGGGAATTGGACCTCGTTCTGCCACCCTCCTTCTTCCCAAGTCTCCCTTCGCAGTTCTGAAATTGGGCCTCTGTACACTGTGGACAAAACCAGGTTGAAGGTGACCAGAGGTGGCGGACTACCCAGCCAGCACCAGGCGTGCCCCCACCGTCTGACACCAGGAGACCAGACCCCCAACCAACAATGCAAATCGTAGAACAACTGCCTGGAGCCGACCTCGACCGGGGATATATACCCATCGCCATTCCAGCACCTACCCTCGGCCCTCTCCTTACTGTCATCCATGGCAGCAATAACTGCCCAGATCTACCACCCTGCCTTGAATGCGGATGGACGGCGGACGAGCTTGAGCAGTTATACTGCATGGGGGATGGCATGTGCCTTCACGTGGGGGCCAGGTGGCTCTCCCATCCTCTGCTCCGTGGCACCCGCATCCGGGGTTAAAATATTAATTAATTAATCTCCATGAGTTAATTAGTTAAGGAAAAGCAAACTTGAAGTCTTTGTGAGAACATGCAATTATTTCTCCACTAATTGGGGAATGTGTCCTTGATTTGCTCCACTGCTTGAGGAATTAAGGATGAGTTCTATATTGAGAGGATCAGTTGACTTAGTTTAACTTAGTCAAGTTCAGTTAGATTAATTTAACAAATTGTTAAATTAATGAGATATAGTTTGTTGATGTTTGCATGCATGTGACAACTATTATTTTCATATAACTGTGTATTCACTCATGGATAATTGATGCATGTCAGTTCAGACAGAGACCCAGTTGAAATCAGAGAAGGTACAATGTACTATCAATTGGATGAATATTTTTCCTATAAAGGAAGCTCATCCATGATGAGGATTTATCTCCTTCAGGTTTGTGCAGTTATTTCAGAGGTCAGTTTTGGGTGTGAGGTGAGAATCACACAGGTTGCAGCTAGAGGACCCAGGAAAAACTGTGCATAGAAATAGGAGGCTTGGAGGGCAGAGGAAAAGGTTTGTGAGAAGCCTTTGACTGTCTATGAGCAGCAGAGGGATTGTACTGAGAGCTGGATAGCTTCCGAGCTAAGGCTTTGTGTAATCCAGACTATATTTCCACTTGTATGATAATACAGAGATGGGGTTTTAGGTCGAGGCTTTCCCGAGGTAAATTCTTTTGTGTTATGTGTGATTGATTTCTCCTCATCAGTTATATGTGTTCTTATTGATGTTGCTCATGGTTGATTAAGCTTCCGCTAAAATGTTTGTAGAATTAGATCAAGTGTTTTGCTTTAGTACATTGCATTACCAGGTTGATCTACATGTGGGAAATTTCTACATGATATCAGAGCTAGCTGATTTGTAGAAAAAGTTCTACATGGTATCAAGGCTAGCTGATTTGTAGGAAAAATTCTACAAAATTCTACAACTTGTAAATTAAATAAGTGATCCATAGCAAAATTAGTTTAGGACACAAGCTTATTTAAAGCTTGTTTCTCTCTACTTGCAAGAGTGTTGAGTGATCATGTGTAAGTTCTTCAGATTTCATGTAATTTTTCTTTTCCTTATTAATAAATTTTGTGTGTCTCAGAACACTTTTGCTATTATACTTGAGCCAAAGTCCATTGAAATCCATCTTCTCAGACCTTAAAAAACCCGCAACACTAATCTCCAAATTCGAACCTCCTACAATGACAACTTCAAAATCTATGTTCTATATTGATTCTAACTTTGATACCATGTAAAAATTAATGTGTAGATTCAATACTACTCATGAAATTTACTAAATCACAATACTTGAAGCTACTTTATTGATCTACAGAAGTTAATTCACCATCTAGAACAAGAATCCTAGACATGCAAAAGGAAATATCACACATGCACAAAGATTTATCTAGGTGAAAGAAACTGATCAAAACCCCTTACTATCTATATTGTATTAATCAGAGAACATAAGTGAAATATATATGCTTACTCAAGCATGAGCACAACCTGCAAGTGTATAGTCTATCCCTCTGCTTGACTGACTGACTTTGGCCAACATTTAGTCAATTTGTAAACCCTCAAAACTCTTATTTCGTTGTGCTCTTCCCTTGGGAAATTGGGCTCTATTATTTAGGAATTTCCCACTATTGAATTACGTAATTCCCTAGGGTACTTCCTTTGACAACATGCACCACTTGTACACATTGGAATATGCTACAACTGATAATACACTACTTTGGAATCTCGATCTCAACTGGGTAACTTGAATTCTCTGCATGAAACAATTATTTTGGGTTGATTGATTAGTTAACTGGTTGATCACTGAGTGTGGTTGAAGTTCCACTTCCACAACTTGACCTCCATTAGTTCTTCTGATAGTTAAAACTAGTTAAAGTGACAATAACTCAATTTAACTAAAATAAATTGCTACAAATCAGCAATCAAACATACTAAATTGAACTAAAGCTTCCCCAACTCGAATTAACTGAGTTAACTAAATGACAAGTACCATGTCACCTTAGTTAACTACCTCCAAGATCTGTGCTGCAATAGAAATTCGAATTTCTTTAGTTTGGCGGAGGCAAAGTCAAATTGAGATTTTCTTATTGCATTTTCAACAGTCGATCTCTGTGGCTTGGACAGTGTCAAGGTCGTTGGTTCATAGGTCGATTCTCCAGATGGTTACTTTTGCCAAAGAAAGGTCAACGCTTGCAAGGTAATTTTGAATTCCCTTTATTAATAATCTTGTTACTAGTGTTGCGCTTGATGTTTGTGTTTTACTTTTGGGCTTGTTTTCTGGTAGGGAATTCGAGTGTGGGTATCTTGTCCTGGCATTGTTCTCGAATTTCCTGGAGATTTGTAACTTGAGGGTTTTGTTTAAACCCTGAGTGTAACAACCCTAGTGAAAATTCCATGTAATAAAAGTTAAAAACAATAACTGCAGTCATGGGACACTTATTCCAGGCTGAATGTTGGGTAAGGCATCCTAGGGGGTGTTCATTTGGTTGTTTATGACTAAGGAAATTGGAAAAGGCAATGGCTAAGGCATTAAAAGGCAAAAAGGCATTTTTGACACATTTATTTATGAAAATAATGGAAATTAGGAGAAAAAGGAGGTGAAAGATCATGGGTTGCATGTGAGGAGGAAAATGAAGAAAATTGAAGCCTCATTCATAAAAAGGCTTCTGAGGATCAGTTGGTAACCTTTTTTTAGTTCAGTGTTGGAGCTCTCTCTCATTACTCTCTCTCTCTCTCATACTCTTAGATACTTAGAGTTTTCTTCGAGCACTCTTGGAAGGTGTGGCATACTTGGATTATTGGAGCAAGAAGGCAAAGGAAGAGCAAGAAAGTGCAAGGAGGCATTAACATCAGAAACTACATCAAATTTTCTTGCGGGTACTAAGTTTCATGTATGATTCTTCACTAGTTTTTGCATGCATGGCATATGCATGTAACTTCTTAATCATGGTCTGTTATTCGCATGGAGGAGTGCCTGGATTGACAATGGATTTCCTAGCCTTGCGTTTCCTATATAGCCATGGTGATTGTGGGTTTACTTGCATTGTTTGTTTTTAGTTGGTTCTCATGTTTCCTTAGCTTGGGTTGAGTTACTAGTCCTGTAGCTTTGGTTGTACAAACATTCTAGAGCCCTGTATCAGCATGGGTTTAGTTACTAGTCTTGGAGCCTTGGTTGGACAAACGCTCTAGAGCCCTTGGTGGGTTGAGTTACTAGTCCTAGGGCCTTGGTTGGACAAATGCTTTGGAGCCCGATAAAATATGTGAGTTGAGTTACTAGTCCTAGAGTCTTGGTTGGAAAAATTCCCTAAAGCCCTGGATGGCTGGGATAGAGATTGATCTGATGATGGTTTTGTGATGTCCGACTGTGAGGTGGAATCACTATTGATGGGTTGAGGTGGATGGCCATTGGGGCAAAGTGATTTCCTGTCATTTAATTTGTCAACCTGGGGGTTTTGTAAACTTGTGAAGTATGCATGCATTGTATGTGCTAGAAATTGTCTTTCAGTTTAGATCAATCTAATTACAAAATAACGAAAACCAATTCACCTAATCTATGAAATCAAATAATGAAAATGAAATTCAACTAAGCTGTGAAATAAAAAACAACTAATGTATACTTAGTTACTCCAGCATTCAATTATGAAGTGTTACCTTCTTGAGATAATGTGTAAGCAACTATCTATACTTTGACTTCTAATGTCCTAGAAAAGCAAGTAAAGTGTGCAAAAAATAACTCAGTAATTGCATGTATTAAATATTCAACCATTCAATCTTGAAATATGATTAAATCAATTTCTTAGAATGATCTTTAGGAATATCAGTTAATGCAATTAAATGGGGATATTAAAAGCAAATATAAAAGCACGAAAAAGTAAAGTTCAATGATTGCATAGGTCGAACATTTAATCACCCAATTTGAAGTCACCTTCTTGGCCTGATATTTTATTCAATTATACAATGTATTGATAGTTTGATCTAAGAAAATAAATAACAGAACATGAAAAGAAACTAAATAACTATGAGCTCTTGCCTCAAACTTAATCCAATTGGAAAACACATAAATCTTTTCTATTGAAATGTTTTTAGAAAAGCAAAGATTACACAGTCATTCTAAAACAAATATTAAGAAAGCAAATGAACTTTAATCTATAAAATAAATTAAATCTCACACATTTTAGGTAGCTGATCTAAAAGTGTGAGAGATGGTAAATCAAGATGCTCAATATGTAAGCAAAACCAAGTCAAAATGAAGGAACATTCATGAGTTAGGTGCCACAATCTAATTTTGTATTCAAAGCTTGAGCATAACTCCAATTTTACACATGAAAATGATAGGAGAAAACTTTTCCTATTTATACAAAATTATGAGAAGCTATCTCATTAATGAGAGTCCATGAATCTCTCCCCATATCTCCAGAGTTACAATCAAAATAGGAAATGATAAGACACATGTCTTCTTACAGTTTCAATACAAATAGGAAATGAGACACATATCCTCATGATCCCATGATCTTCTACACTCAAATTCGAATTTGGTTTTGGGAGGCCACATAAAGGTCTTTTAGAAGCTTCCTTTTGACCTACACATGTCAACAATCTCATCCCACTTGTTACGTACAAGCATATGCACATTATTTTCTATTTTTTAACCATAAATTCACTTAAAAATGCTAAGAATTAATAAAGTTTGGAAAAACATAAATGTGACCCAATAATTATAATGGTAAAGTAAATGTAATGAAATGGAGGTAAATGTAATGAAATAGAGGTGGAGTGAAAGTGACAATATGGAAATATAAGTGAAAATCTAATGGAAGTGAATGACAATTTCAATGCCCAACAATGGTCTCTGAAAGCCCTGTATGAGTGTTGATTGATGTGTTCTATGATATCCCACATTCATTCTTGGAATATGGTACGTGGGTGAATGACTGAAGAGATATTTGGCTCAGCCATTCTATGTTCAGGTGGAACATGGTAGTCCCATCCCTGGTTGGTCCATTGCATTCATTAATGAGAAAACCATTCCCTTGATTTTCATGTGTAAATGTACTGATGTATATATGGATTTGGATGGTTGATATATCTATTGTATTTTTGTTCCTATTATGTTGGTTATATGTATATTTAATGACAACGACTATGTATGGCTCTCAACATGTTTTTACTTGTACATGAATGGATAATGTGTCTATTCCCTAATAGATGATAATGCAACAAATGGCATGAGGGAATAATGGTTCATAGCGATTCTCAGATAAGTATGAGATCCCTACACTTAATTTTGTTGTTTACACATGTAGGTTACATGTTGATGATATGTTTGATGAAATGATTGTCATGGCTAGTAGGGGTCTGGTTAAGGTTTTGATCAACTTGTTGCTTTTGCATCATTGTTTCCTTGTACATTTCCTGATTCTAAGCTATCATTCCATTATGGGTAGTGGTCTGGGCTCTAGGCCTAAAAAGTGGCCTAAATCCTAGGGTCGTTGGCACTGAACTGGCAATTTTGGTCCATAGTCACTAGAAAGCAGGCCTATGAGAGCGAATTTGGGTTTTTGGTCGCTCCCTTGACCATACCATGAGAGCGACCATGGAATAAGAGGTCCTGAACAACAGTGGGACCCAATGGCAGGTTGTTTGAGTGGCTAACTTGTCTCTTGAGGGTTCTGTTGATGATGTTGGATGAATGTGTGTGATGCTCCATCAATTCCACTTCCTTAAGGTCACATAGGAGGTCGAATCTGATCATAGTAGCCTCTCGTCTCATGTTTACCCTGTTAGCATGGTCACCTTGGGTAGACCTGGGAGGAGGGTGTTGCAAAGTGGTATCAGAGCATGGTTCAACTCTCGGACTCGATGGGATGAAGGTGTTGGTCATGCATGCATATCAGTTGCATGTGTGTCTCTTATACTTACATACCATGTACTTGTTGCATTGTTTGATGCTTGAGTATGGTTGTAGTATGGTTATCGTGGAGAATTTGATATTGATTTCATGAAGAGTAATTTTCATGAGCATGTGATTAGTTGCATATGGACTATATGTCGCTTACATGTTGATTATGGCGCCTACTTACATCCTTGTATGTTAGGTTACATTCTTGAATATTTGGATTACATGTATCAGTCTTATAGGTTGATTGCAAGAACTAATCGATTATGTTCGACTACATGCATTTATGCGTATTTGTAGTTGGTTAGGCATTGCTTATGGATATTGTCAGTTGCATGTAGCAATGTGTATAATAGAGTAATGGTTGTTGTCATGTATGAGGTCTAGCATGCATTATTGATATGGCCCTTCATTAATAACCAGACCCTAGTTAGAATGATGTTTATGAGTTGATACATTTACTTGCATATGTCAATATGATGTTATGATTACGTTATACATGTATCACGCTGATTTGGTGATCTTGCAGACAAGGCATCCTCCCCAAGTTATGCTAAGGTACGTTAATTTGTTGTGATTTGGTTTATCTGACATATTATCCCTTGCAAGGAGAAATATCAAATGGCTAGCAAGATGGTTGACTACAAAGACTCTCCCTATGAATCTGAAGAACAACATGGTGTTGGGAACTCTTCCGATTTAGCAGTAACGTTGAGAATTTTAAAGGAAGAGATAAGGAGTTGTAAGGCAGATAATGACAAAATCATACAGACACAAGAAAAGGTAGGAGAGGTAAATGTAGTGATACTCTAGAGCTTGTCATATTTGCACTGACAGGGACCATTTCGAATCAGTCATGAGAAGGAAAAAAATAATAGGGCATATGGCAGTAGATCGCATGGCAGTCACCGATCAGATAGAGACGACAAAATCAGAGATGGCAGATTTTTGGACACTCCGGAGAGGAGAAGGGATCGACACAGGTATGATTCTAGTTCTGATTCAGAAAGGCACTATGATTGCCACCGTTATCATTGTTATAGGAGGAGTGATAGGGGATACTTGTCAGGTGAGTTTAAGAAAGAAAACCCACGTACTTTTGATGGAGAGGTAAAGAGATCACAAGATGCAGCAGTATGAAGAATTTCTTCAGGTTGCATGACTACTCAGAGAACATGAAAGCTAGAGTGGCTATTTTAAGTCTTAAAGGTAAAGCAGACATCTAGTGGGAAGATGTGAAGAATGTCAGGGAGATAAATGAGGAAGATCTAACTTGGAGTGAATTTGAGCAGCTATTCAAGAAAAAGTATCCGTCGGAGAGATACTTTGATGACAGGGCAAAATAATTCTATGAAATAAAGATGGGATCCATGACAGATGATCAGTACACCAATAGGTTTTTGGAACTCTTGAGGTATGTGCCTTACCTCAAGGAGGAGAAGGCTAAGATTCAAAGATTCATTAGTGGAATATTAGTTGCATTTAAAGATAGGATTGAATTCGGTGAACCTAGATCATTGGAGAAGGCCATTCTAAAGCTAAAGCATTATTATGAGTAATCGAAGCGCGGGACTGAGACTAAGCCAGATTGGAGAGGTAATGTAAAGAACAAAGGAAAATGGGATAAAAAGTGAGCAAGGCCACATAGTATAGATAACAAGGAGAATATTGCACCACCTAAGAAGTTCAATGCATCAAATAGAGGATAAGGACATCTGCCTGAGGAGCAGAGTAAGGAGCTCGTGCATTGTTGGACTTGTGGAGGGGATCATCGAAAGAGAGATTGTCCACAGTATCAAAGTGGTAAACCTTAGATATACAGTGCACAGGAGGTGCAGACTATTGGATATGTAGGTCGGAGTATTACTCATATCTACGCAGTCGTGGACAACAAGCAGGAAGAACATCAGGCATCTATCATTAAGATGGACAGTAAGCTTTGTGATCAATTTATTTCTATTTTGATTGAACCTTGATCTAATTATAGCTATGTTAGTCATGAATTCGTGGATAAGTGTGGTTTGAGTAAGGAAATGCATGCAAAGTCTTGGGTAGTGTAGTTGGATACATCTATGAAGAAGCGAGTTCATCATTAGGTAAGACAATGTGCATTTGACTTAAATGGTATGCCTACCGCAACACATTTGAATGTGTTACCATTGGTATCATACAGTATGTTGTTGGTCATGGATTGGTTGTATCTTCATAGAATCAAGATTGACTATTATGACAAAGATATTGAGTGTGTTGATGACAATGGAGAATCAAGAGTCTTGCAAGGTAAGAAGAAAGCCACATCAGTTAGGACAGTGACAATTATGCAAGAAAAGTGTAGCCACGTGAAAAGGTGCAAGTTATTTGCAATACACATTTATAGTGATAAGGATAAGGAGGCTGAGGATGCGGATTTGTTGAACAAGTACCCAATTTTGCAACAATTTCAGGATGTATTTCCTGAGGACATTATAGAGTTGCCACCTCATAGGGGGGTAGACTTTTCTATTGAGTTAGTGTCAGGGGTAGCTCCAACTTCGAAAGCACCTTACAGGATGATCACACATGACTTGGTTGAGATAAAGTTGTAGCTGAAGGAAATGTTGGACAAAGGATATATTAGGCCAAGTGTATCACCATGGGGTGCACCAATATTGTCTATGAGGAAGAAGGATGGTACTCTCATATTATGCATTGATTACAGATAGCTGAACAAAGTGACTATCAAGAACAGGTACCCTTTGTCGAGGATTGATGACTTGTTCGATCAGTTGAAGGGAGAAGAAGTGTTCTCGAATATTGACTTGAGATCCGGATATCATCAGGTACGCATCAAAGAGGAGTACATTTACAAGATTGAGTTCAGGACCAAGTATGGGCATTATGAGTTTGTTGTTGTTCCATTTGGCTTAACTAATGCTCCAAGTGCATTCATGTGTTTGATGAATAGTGTGTTGCATCCATATTTGGATAAGTTTTTTATTGTTTTCATTAATGATATACTGGTATATTCTAAAAATGAGGAAGGCCACATGTTGACTATTTAATAGCAGTGTTGAGGTTGTCGAGGGAGAATCAATTGTATGCTAATCTCAACAAGTGTAGTTTCTTTTAGACTGAGGTACACTACTTGGGGAATGTGGTCTCCAAGGAGGGCATTGCAGTAGACCTAGAGAAGATAAGGGTCATCATGGAGTGGGTAGCTTCGAAGAATGTTGATGAGGTGAGATCTTTCATGGTTCTAGCAAGTTATTATATGAGGTTAATCAGGAACTTCTCACAGATTTCTTATCCCATTACATCATTTTGAAATAAAGGCAATACATTCAAATGGACAAAAGAGTGTGAAGCTAGCTTTGATCAACTTAAGCAGTTGTTGACGCATGCACCAGTTCTACAGATTGCAGATCCGGACAAATAGTTTGTAGTGTGCACATATGCTTGCAAGGGAGGGCTCATTGGAGTCCTTATGCAGGATGGACAAGTGGTATGTTATGAGTCTCAGAAACTAAACAAGCACGAGCAGAACTACCCGACACATGACCTTGAGTTAGCAGCGATTATACATGCACTGAAGATGTGGAGGCAATATCTTCTTGGCAGGCGATTTGTGCTTACGAGTGATCACATTGGTTTGAGTTATTTGTTTGACCAGCTTAATTTGAACACTAGGTAGGCTAGAAGGTTGGCCACGAACAACAGGTTTGATTTCGAGATCAGGTACATCAAAGGTAAAGAGAACAAGGTGGCAGATGCTCTCAGCAGACGAGTACAATTAAATCACTTGGCAGTTGTGAGCTCCTATGGGACGGACTTACAGGATAGGATCTTACAGGCAAGACAACAGGATGTCAGGTATGTGGAGATTATGAATAGGTTGTAAAAAAGTGATAGTACAGGTACAGGGACAACTACAGGTGCAAGTGCATAGGTTATGGATTATTGTCTTACAACTGATGGATTGGTCATGTTCTGAGACAGGATATATGTGCCAGAGAACAATGAGCTCAAGAAGGTGATATTGAGGGAATTTCATGCGAAATTATATTCGGGTCACCTAGGTATTAGAAGACACTGACAACAGTGAAGAATATTATTATTGGTTGAATTTGAAGAGGAATGTAGTAGGGTTTGTGGCGATATGTTTTGATTATCATTGAGTGAAAGTAGAGTGTAAACATCCAAGTGGACTACTACAACCAATCACGATTCCTGAATGTAAATGGCAAGTTATTTCCATGGATTTCATCATAGGGTTTCCAAAGATAGTGCAGCAACATGATTCCATCATCGTCATTGTGGAGAGGTTAACAAAGGTTGCACACTTTATTCTGGTGAAGTCTACGTTCTCAACTAGTAATCTGACAAGGTATTCAACAGAGATGTGGTTAGACTACACGATGTTCCAAAGAAGATTGTATCAGACAAGGATGTGAAGTTCACTTCCAAGTTTTGGAAGGAGTTATTTGCAGGTTTGGGCACAGAGTTGGCCTTCAACACAACTTATCATCTACAGGTGGATGGACAGACAGAAAAGGTTGATAGAATATTAGAGGACATGTTGAGGATGTATGTGATGCATCAACAATGGAAGTGGGAAGAGTATCTCCCTTTGGTAGAGTTCGAATACAACAATGATTATCAGGAGATTAAGGATGAGTCCTTTTGAGGCATTATATGGGTGGATTTGTAACACTCCTATCAACTAGAGTGATCTGGTTAGAAGGGTATTGATTGGACCAGATATGTTGGAAGACACGGAACAAGAAATGTAGGTTGTCAAGAAGAAGCTAAAGGAAGAAGCTAAAGGCAACACAGGATAGGCAGAAAAGTTATGCAGACAAGAACATGTTGTTCAAGGAGTTATACATTGGGGAACAAGTGTACTTGCATATCAAAACAAAGAAGATCTCCTTGCGGATTGGTTCATGTGCCAAGCTTGCACCACGGTTTTGTGGACCCTTCAATATCATTGAGAGGATTGGGCCAGCAACCTATCAACTTACACTGCCTTCGATAATGAAAGTCCATGATGTTTTCCATGTATCTTTGCTTAAGAAGTATGTTAAGGATGTTGATCATGTGATTTACTGGTCTGTATTGTAGGTGGAACCAAATGGAGAATTCCAGTTGGAGCCTCAGTGTATATTCTGGAAAAAGGTGCTCATGCTTAGGAACTGAGCAATCGAGCAAGTTAAAGTGCAATGGAAGCACTTTGGACATGATGAAGCTACATGGGAGATGGAAGATCAAATGTGGGCCATGTATCCTTCCTTGTTTGCAGGTTGAGGCAAAGCAACTTGATATGGTGGTGTGGTATATGCTTTATGGTGGTTTGTTATATGCTTTATGGTGGTTTGGTATTTTCTTTATGGTGGTTTGGTCTATGATTTATGATGGTTTGGTATTTGCTCTATGGTGGTTGATATATGCTTTATGATGGTTTTATATATGCTATATGATGTTTTAATATGTGCTTAGATATGGTGACTAGTATACGTTTGATATATGTTTTGGTATATGATTTGGCATATGTTTTAGTATATGTTTTGCATATGTTTTGGTATATATATTGATGGTGATGCTATTATATGTACCCATGTGTATGGATGTAAATATTGTAATGAGCTGTGTGATAAAGCTCCATTATGCGGTATGGGTGTCATGTCATTATGGTTATGTTATCATGTTATGCTATCATGATGTTATGATGTCATGTGGATTGGCACTCAACATGATGATAATTGTAAATATCGTAATGAGTTATGATATAAAGCTCCATTATGTGGTATGTTGTCATGTTGTCATGATGTTTTTCTCTTGAACATATCCCTCATTGTAAATACTGCATCAAGCTGTGTTATAAAACTTCGTGAGCAAAATGTATTCTTTCAGCAGGTTGATGAGGTATATGTGTGATTGAACACTGAGGACGGTGTCCCCCAAAGGGGAGGGTTCTGTAAATACCATAGTGAAAATTCCATGTAATAAAAGTTCAAAACAATAACCACGGTTCATGGGACACTTGTTCCAAGCTAAATGTTGGGCAAGGCATCCTTTGGGCTGTTCATTTGGTTGGACAAATGCTCTAGAGCCCTTGCTGGGTTGAGTTACTAGTCTTGGAGTCTTGGTTGGAAAAATGCTTTTGATGTTGTAAAAGTTGTGGGTTGAGTTACTAGTCCTAGAGCCTTGGTTGGACAAACGCTCTAGAGCCCTTGATGGCTGGGATAGAGACCAATCTAATGATGGTTTTGTGATGTCTGGCCATGAGGTGGAATCATTGTTGATGGGTTGAGGTGGATAGCCTCTGGAAGCCCTATATGAGTTTTTATTGATGTGTTCTATGAGATCCCACATTCATGCTTGGAATATGGCATGGGGGTGAATGGCTGAAGAGAGATTTGGTTCAACCATCCCATCCCCAGTTGGTTCATTGTATTCATTAATGAGAAATCCATTCCCTTTATTTTCATGTGTAAATGTACTGAAGTATTTATGGATTTGGATGGCTAATATGTCTATTGTATTTTTGTTCCTATTATGTTGGTTATATGTATATTTTATGACAACAATTATGTATGGCCCTCAACATGTTTTTACTTGTACATGAATGGATAATGTGTCTATGCCCTAATAGATAATAATGCAACAAATGGCATGAGGTAACAATGGTTCATAGTGATTCTCATATAAGTATGAGATCCCTACACTTAATTATGTTGTTTACATATACAGGTTACATGTTGATGATATGTCTGATGAAATGCATGTCATGGCTAGTAGGGGTCTGGTTAAGGTCTTGATCAATGTGTTGCTTTTGCATCATTGTTTCCCTGGACATTTCCTCATTCTAATCTATCATTCCATTATGGGAAATGGCCTCAGCTTTGGGCCTGAAAGTGGTTTAAATCCCGATGTCGCCGACACAAAATTAGTAATTTTGGTCTACAGTCGCTGGTAGCTAGGCCTATGAGAGTGCCTTTGGGTTTCTAGTCACTCCCTTGACCATAACATGAGAGCGACTATGGCCTAAGAGGTCCAGAACAATAGTGGGACCCAGGGACAGGTTGTCTGAGTGGTTGACTTGTCTCTAGAGGGTTCTGTTGATGATGTTGGATGACTGTGTGTGATATTTCGTTGATTCCACTTCCTTAAGGTAACATAGGAGGTCGAATTTGATCATAGTAGCCTCTCGTCTCATGTTTACCTTGGTTGGCATGTTGTTGACATGGAAAATGTGCACAATGCCAACAAGGGGAACTAACCCGATCGCAAGCCCCAATTAGACTTGCTTTCGTTTGGAATGGCTAACTCCGACGGGTTTAAAGGGACCTTGTAAACTATTTGAACATGTCGAAAGATTGCTTCCAGGAGGAAGACTTCAATTAAATCAACAAAACGAAACAACTAACCTCTATGTATTAAATCCTATCTATACTAATTCCAACTACTCTAATCTAGTCCTAGCTACTCTAACCTATCATGCAAGAGCATGATACAGAAGTTTAAACATCATATATATGTTCAGCGGGAGCATGATAAAGAAGGTTAAACATCATGCATAGATTCAAGTCCAAAAGAATCAATCACTGAATTCACAGCTAGACAAGACTGTATTAAAGCTAAATTGCAATCCAATCACTCGTATAGGAATCCACATTCTTCTATGGAATTAAAAATACAAGTGATGTTTAATTTAGTTTCAAATCAGAGACCATTCACAAGTTAGCCATGAAACTGAATCACATTCAATTTAACAAGACTACCAGTGAACTGTAAGTCATCAATATTCATAAATATAAATCACATTTACATTCATGCCAGTAACAACACTCTGATCCGAAACAATACAATGAGTCTGAAACTAATGGCTCACTCTTCCCTAAAAAAACAATCCTCCTCATTCACAATAAAGCAACATTGTTCTTCACGAAAATCAAAAGCCCCTTCTCCTCTTCGGAGGTAATATTTATGCTAAAAGCCTCTCATTCTCGGTCTTCCCTGCCTCTTCGCCTTCCCTCTCCTTCCTTCATTATCTCGATCAGAAGAAACAGGTGAAAATATTCGGTGTCACTTTTGACACGTAAAGGGCGTTTCTTTTCATTAGGGCGCTTCATTTCCTTGGCACTGAATGGTTATTGATTAGAGAGGATGATTGTGTGTCCTGTTCATGATGCGATCTGGAGCAGTTTCGTCTTCGTAACATGCAAGCAACGCTTGGAAACCAAATGAAAATGTCAAAGGCCGACTCTTTCGACCGAACACCTTTGCATATAAGGGTTTTCCGTATCTGCTTGTGCATTCGTTACTCCTGGCCTACAGAAATAAGAGACAGAATAAGAGACACCAGTCACGCTTATGAAAAAGCAACATAAATGATTTAAAACATGAATATTGCCTCTATCAAACGTTTATCTCATCAAACACGAAAGAATCGGCCCCTAGTTTTTAGCTTTATGCATAGATTAAGCCTAGCAAGCCAAACTCGGTTTACACTGAAAAACTGTCGCAAAACACACAGCCGAATCCAAATTGCGGACTTGAAAATTTATATGCTAGGATTTGTAATCATCGGCGGGTCTGGGAGGTTATGGTGCACTATATATGAAACTTTGGACTGGGCTGCTTGTGATATGCAAAATGCTCCGGACCCTATATATATATATATTATATATAATATATATATATTATAATATATATATAATATATATAATATATATATATATATATATATTATATATATATATATATCGATCGTGGTTGATAAAACCATCGGGTCCGGTAGATGGTAGCACGCCATATATATAAACCCTGTGCCTCCTGATAGTGATAAGCGGTTAACTTCGGACCTGATATATTATATGATATGCTTAATAGGATCGGCGCGTCCACCACAGCGTTGCGCACCTTATGTTCAAGCCTTGGGACCCCGCCGATTGCAATATGCGAAATGCTCCAGACCTGAAAATATATGTATTCTAGTTGATAAGGCCATTGGGTCCGGAGGGTAGCAGAACGCCATGTATGTGTATGCCTTGGACTTAGGTCGATTGCGATATGCGATGGGGTTTTCGGACTCGAAAATATATATATATTGTGATTTAACGTCGTCGGGTCCGAAGCCCTTGTGGCATGTGTTATGTGCCCATATTGAGTGCGATACGCGAAAGAGGGATGGTTTATGTGTTTTGCGAAGGGTTTCATTTGTAAAGGGATTATAACGTGACATTGATGCGATGAAGGGTTTTGCGAGTTAAACCAACAAACGATTATGATAAGGGTAGGGGTGATGTTTTGTGCGGGCGCCAATGCACCGTGCATGTTTGGGAGGATCGAAAGATTCCGATGAAGGGAGAGGATAAAGGGATAGGTTGTGTTACGAATGATCCATGCAGTAGAGGTATATTTAATGGCTTAGCCATCAGGCCTTGAAAATTTGACTCGCAATAAGTTGACATCCATTTGATAAAACAGATCATTCCTAAAGATGAAAAATCAAACTTTTAGGGGACCATTGGAAATTTGCTACAGAAGCACGTTTCAATAGGGTGGTAGTTGTGGCCACAAAAAATGGCGAACCACTGGGAAAACCAGTTATATCTACTTCCAAATAACCTTCAGATCAATAGAACATCAAGATGTTAAAATAAACTTGAAATGCAAACAATATAGATGGACAAGCATGGGTTCCACTTAAACATTATTGCTTTAGAGGGGATAGAGAAAAATAGCTTCTACTTGCTCATATGATTTTGATAGGCATTCTCCAATGGCAGTATTATGGGGTTTATTGACCTTCCTCTACCTATTTCCCACTTTCAAAAATCCCTTTTGGGCCATCACTGGTCTATCCATACCTGTTTAGGTGTGTACCTCAGCTCTTTATTGCTCATCAAGCTTGATGTAGACATGTTTTTCTTGTACTTTATATGATAATTTTAGTGCTATATTTATTGATTGAATGGGGCGCAGTCATGGATCATGCCATATTTTTAAACCACTTAAGCAAGGTTGGGCTTGCTGTGTCAACCGATACTCTGAGCCCAGCAACAGTCCTTACTCTAACCGGCTTCCCAAACAACTTGTCCTTCCAAATTGGCACAAGGACTTGACATTTCATTTCTTTTTAGATAAGTCCTTCCAGTTTCAGGCACAAGGACTAGAGCACAATTAGATTTTCCATAGGGTATGAGACAGTGAGCTTAGCCCATGAAAGGAAGTTTACTTGTGAGTAACAGGTATTGGACCATTTAATGTGGTGGATGGGACCAATGGAGAATGATTGTAAACCTTACAAGCAAGTATAGGCTAGGTCTGAGTGGGATTTATTTAAATGCAACACTCCTCCATGCTAGTCCAACTGCAGTTACACATTTTTTTGTTTTATAAAGATGCCCCTACATGATCCAGATGTTCAAGTTATCAATAGATCTCACACAGTTCCCAACATATGCCAATGAGGGGTTTCGGTTTGCATTCCACTTCTGATTCTCAAGTGCTCATGGGCTGATAGAGGGTTTGTTTTATTTGTGGGGAAATGATGGATTCAGGAACAACATAATCATCAGCAAGCTGATGAGGCAGGGAAATTCCGACAGTAGCGAATGAGGGCAAATCTGAAAGGTAGAACGAGACCAGAGGACTACAATTCGCTGTCTGAAAAGGAATGTAATTAAAAACAACAGGAGAACAGACTTGGCAAAAAACAAAGGAAAGGACAGAAATACAACTAAACTAACAACAAAAAAAGAAATGAACTCTTACCTACTCAGGAGGAAACCACCAATGCGGTGGCTACTGGAAGTATCTCTTCAAATGTTGGCCACTAATAGGGAGCTTTTCAATCTCCCCCCTGAAATGTTTTCAACCTGTAAGTCCCTTGACCAATCTTTTCAACGACTTGGAATGGGCACAGCCATAGGTATTGGAATTTTGTGCATTTACCCTTTGGCTCACTCAGCTTGTCCCATTTCAGAACTAGTTCCCCCACTTGGAAATCTTTATCTCCTGCCAAATGGTGATCAAACCATCTTTTTACAATCATTTGGTGATTTTTTAATTTAATTCTGGCTCTATCCCTTAATTCCTCTAGCTTCATTAGTTGGTTTATCCTTTCTTGAAGCGGAGCTGAAGGGGTTCCTCTTGAAGCTTGGGAGAGCTGTAAGGATGGAAGGGCAACGTTTGGGGGCAAGATGGCTTCCTGTCCATAGACTAGGAAGTATGGAGAGTTTCCCAAGGCCACTTTATGGGTGACCCTATTGGCCCAAAGGGAGTTTCTCAAGGCGTTGTGCCAGTTCCTTTCATTATCAGTGACTGTCTTACACATTATGTAGATAAGGTTCTTATTGGAAGACTCTGCAACTCCATTTCCCTCGGGATAATAGTTTGTTGCATACTTTATGTGGATTGACTTATCAATGGCAAACTCAGTCAGTCTTAGAGATGAAAAATAAGAAGCGTTATCAAAGATGAGAGCGTCAGGGATGCCATACCTATTGATAATGAATCTCTCAATGAATGATATTACCTCATCTTCGTTCACCTTCTAGAGTGGGATGGCTTCGGTCCATCTAGTGAAGTAAGCAGTCGTTGTGAGTATATACTTGTGTTGTTGTGAGGAGTTTGGAGTGATCTCGCCTATGACGTCTAGGCCCCATTGCTAGAACCGTCTGTAAATCATGACAGGCCTGAGGGGAATAGCAGGCTTTCTTTCTCATCCTGCGGTGGTTTGGCACACCTTGAATTTGCGAGCATAGACATGCGAGTCTCTGAACACTGTGGGCCAATAATATATGGCTCTCAATATTTTGTGGGCAATGGTCTCTCCGCCATAATGACCATCTATTGGGCCGTTGTGCATTTCTTTCAATACATGGTTGGCATCATCTTTCTCCAAACACCTCAGCTAGATTCCATCATGATTTTTTCTCTACAAGATGTTGTCGGCCAAATTGTACAGATTGAATTTTAATCTGAGAGCTCTCCTCTATGATGCATCCATGTGTTCAGGACACGAAACTCGCACTAGATAGAAAAGAATATGTCATGGTACCACGACTCTGGGTCCAAAAAGGTTTCTGATGCTTCTTTCTCATACATCAATGCTTCGTTACTCCATAAGAGCTCCTCCCTGAGTTCCCTTTGTGCACATTGCAAGCTCAATGTTCCTAATTTTTTAGATGCCTCCTTTTGGACCACTAAGGCTTCTGTCGATAGCCTGCAAAGTCCCTACCCTCGAACTATCAGTGCTGGCTTTATCTCCAGGTCGAACTCTTGAAGGGCAGTTATCCAGTTCCCTCTTCGTTCACCCATTTCTTTGTCCACGAAGAGGGCTCTTACAGCAGGATGGGGCACTATGACTTTGGTCTTGGCCTTCAGTAAGTAAGGGTGGAAATTTTTAATGGCCTTGAAAACTACATAGCCTATTTCTCCACGTCTGGGTAATTCAGTTTCGCTCCTTGGAGATCCGAACTCATGTAGGAAATGTGGACTTCATTACCACCATCACTTTTTTGAGTGAGAATTGTGGCATATGAAAGTGAGAAGCAAAGGTATATAAGGAGAATCCTTTACCGAAATCAAGGCCGACCAGCGCAGGAGCTTGAGTAATGGCTTCCTCGATTCGCCGAAACGCTTCCTAGGCTTCATTGCTCCATTATACACAACGTCTTTCTTCATCATCAACTACAAGGCGCGTACTATTTCGACGAAGCTTGAGACAAATTTTCTAACGAAATTAATCTTCCCGAAGAAAGATTACATGGCTTTTTTATTGGTAGGAGGCTGTATTCTCATGATAGTTTGTATTCTTTTAGGATCAATCGCAATTTCGTCTTTAGAAAGGATATGACCTAGTAGTTTCCCCTCTGTGGCTATAAAGATGATCTTCTTGGGATTCAAATAAATTCCAAACCTTCGACATCTTTTAGAAATCTGCCTCAAGTGATAAATGTGATCCCTTTTGTAATATGAATACACAATGATGTCATCCATGTACACCACTACTGATCTGTTCATCAACCCTCGAAAGGCTATATCCACAGCTCTCTGGAATGTGGCACCCACGTTAATGAGCCCAAAATTAATTTTACAGTATGCGTAGGTGCCCCATTTGGTGTTGAAGGCTGTCTTAAGCTGATCCCCATGAGATACCAGTACATGGTTATATCCTGAAAACCTATCTAATAGGGACAAAATTTCAGACCCAAAAACACACTGAAGGATGTGTTCCATAGAAGGGACAGGATAGTTATCCTTTTGGGATGCCTTGTTCAGGTTTCTAAAATCAATACAAAGCTTGATGTCTCCACTTTTCTTTCTCACTGGCACAAGATTGGCTACCCAGCAGGTGTGTCTAACTAGGAATATGATTTTAGCATCCAGCATCTTGTTCAGTTCTTACTTGAGCAATGGTTATAGGCTTGGATGCATCTTACGTAGCTTTTGTTGATAGGGCTTGGTCTCCTTTTCCAAAGGGATCAAATGCTGCATAATATTGGTATCAAAGGTCTTTAGGTATTCATGTGTCCATGCAAATACATCCTTGTATTCTTTAAATAGTTTGACAAATGCATCCCTTTCTTGTGGAGAGCACCCCAGGCCCAAATTGACCTTTTTTGGGTCTTTTTCGGTCCCAAGGTTGACCGTTTCATACTTCATGGACAAGCTGTGTGTTTTGCAGTTAGTAGGTTTCTTGAATTTATCATGCAAGTCATACAAGTGCTCCATCCTAACCACTGATTTTGGAATCACATTGGGTTGATCCTTTTCCTCATCTTCCCTCTCATTCATAAGCTTGTCATGCTCCCTTTCGTCAATTATTGCACTCTTGAATGTCTTCTCGCATTGTAGGAACTCAAGGATTTGCTCATCATCTTCCAAAACCTACCAATTCGAGATGTTATCAAGCACGGACGGTATAAAAATCAATTCAACGGAACATTTATTTTTCTTCAATCTAAAACAAGGCAAAAGTTTAGCAGACATATTAGCCATCAGATCAGCATCTTGGTTTTGGCCTTGAGGTGTGTATGTAATATTAAAGGAATCAAAACTGTCAATTAAATCCCATACCTCATGCTGGTACCTCACCAAGTGTGGAGAATTGCAATGTATCATTTTTCTTGCCTGATCTACGATTATCTGTGAGTCACCAAAAACTCTAAGATTTTTGACATTCATACCAATGGCTTTCTTCAAGCCTTGCAGCAGGCCCTCATATTTCGCCGTGTTGTTGGTGCATGCGAACTCCAACCGGCTGGCCATTAGATGTTGGTTCCCTTGCGGGTCAATGAGAATACTTCCAGCACCTGCACCTTCAAAGCAATTACAGCCATCAAAATAGAGTGTCCAGAATATTGTGTCTAATGTTATATCAATTGAACTACTATATAAGAAATCATCCCTATCATCTACTATGATACAGGATAGATCATTAGTTGGATTATGGGAGGGAATTTACAACTGTGTGTGTGTCAAAATTTCTTGAAAGGTTTCTGCATGAAACTCTCCAAAACAGGTTTTTGTATTATAAACATTGAAATTATAGTTCCCAAGGATGGAGTTGGTAAAAATTACAGGTTCATTGGGACCATTTAGTTTGTCACCACATACTTCGTGTATCTTTCCCTATCGACACTCAGCATATCGCCCTTTCCCTTCTGAGGCAACTAGAGATAGGACCAATCAGTCGAGAAGTAGCCATTCAATTTTGTTGACCAGTCCCTGTTAAGTAGCATTCCACAGGCCTCAGGTATATCAACTACCACTATATCAATGACCTCTATGTATTGTGGTTTAGCAGCCATCAGAATCAACACATCCTTCAATTCTCCAATTACTGTCACATTTGTCCTATCTAATTGCATGATTCGAGTTCTAGTTTTTTCAGGTATGGCCTAAAGTATTTTAGCCACAGAATAAGGCATGACAGTGGATGAGGCACAGGAATCTACCAAGCAATTGTGGACATTCATGTTGAAAATTTCAAACGTAATGAGGAACAGTGGGGTCATATATTTCGATTTCCTCGCTATCATGGTTGCGCTAACATCTTGGGGTTTTCGATTCATTTTAGATAATGTGGCCTCCATAGCTGAGGGTATTTGGGTTGCACTAGTAGCACTAACAGGTTTGGACATTGGCTTCTTGGTTTGGGTGCTTGAGGTGGTGGGGGTTTTGCAATTCCGCTCATTCATAGCTTTCAGCAGCAAATCTCTTTGCTGCGTTAATTTTAACAAGTCAAAATATGTGATATTGGCCCTAGACTTCTTGAGCTCATCCACAATATTATAATCAATGTTATAGACGGGATAGGGAAGAGTAAACATACCTGTTTTGCCATTTTTGAGTGGGAGTTTACCAGTTGAGTAGCCTTCGTTGCAGTGGGAGACGCATTTTCTTCCTCTGGGTGACTTGCAATAGGGGTATTCTTGGTTGACCGCTAGGCCCACTCTTCTGAACATGAACTCTGGGAGCGAATGCTTTCACAGGGTGAACATCTTGCTTTTTTTGGTCTAAGGGCTTTGTCGCACCTGGAAGCGGCCCTTTACTGCGCATGTGGATTTCATTAGCGTTACTTTTTGCAATGTCATCTCCCTTGTCGTCATTCTCATCATTATGGAAATCCCATCTATACAATCCATACAATCCATACATTAATCCTTTTGAATCCATGCGTGGCACTTATAGATGAAATCTTGAAAAGCTGGAGAGGGCGGTTCAGGCCCTCCTTCTAGCACCAATTTGTTGACATGGTGAATGTGCACAATGACAACAAGGGGAACTTACCCAATCGCAAACCCCAATTAGACCTACTTTCATTTGGAATGGCTAATTCCGACGGGTTTAAAGGGACCCCATAAACTGTTTGAACATGTCAAAAGATTGCTTCCGGGAGGAAGACTTCAATTAAATCAACAAAATGAAACAACTAACCTCTATGTATTAAATCCTATCTATACTACTTCTAACTACTATAATCTAGTCCTAGCTACTCTAATCTATCCTGCAAGAGCATGATACAAAGGTTTAAACATCATATATATGTTCAGCAAGAGTGTGATAAAGAAGGTTAAACATCATGCATAGATTCAAGTCCAAATGAATCAATCACTGAATTCACCGTTGGACAAGACTGTATTAAAACTAAATTGCAATCCAATCACTCATATAGGAATCCACATTCTTCTATGGAATTAAAACTGCAACTCATGTTTAATTTAGCTTCAAATCAGAGGCCATTCACAAGTTAAACATGAAACTGAATCACATTCAATTTAACAAGACTAATAGTGAACTGTAAGTCATCAATATGCATAAATATAAATCACATTTACATTCATGACAGTAACAACACTCTGATCCGAAACAATACAATGACTCTGAAACTAATGGTTCCTTCTTGCCTCAAAAACAATCCTCCTCATTCAATAAAGTAACACTGTTCTTCACGAAAATCAAAAGCCCCTTCTCCTCTTCAGAGGTAATATTTATGCTAAAATCCTCCCGCTTTCGATTTTCCCTTCCTCTTCGCCTTCCCTCTCCTTCCTTCATTATGACAATCAGAAGAAATAGGTGAAAACAGTTGGTGTCACTGCTCACACGTAAAGGGCGTTTCTTGTCATTAGGGCGCTTCATTTCCTGGGCATTGAATGGTTATTGATTAGAGAGGATGATTCTGTGTCCTGTTCATGATGCGATCTGGAGCGATTTCATTTTCGTAACATGCAAGAAATGCCTGGAAACCAACTGAAAATGTCAAAGGCCGACTCTTTCAACAGAAAACCTCTGCATATAAGGGTTTTCCAGATCCGCTTGTGCATTCGTTACTACTGGCCTGCAGAAATAAGAGACACCAGTCACGCTTATATCAATGACATCTGTGTACTATGGTTTAGTAGCCATTAGAATCAACACATCCTTCAATTCTCCAATTACCGTCACATTTGTCCTACCTAATTGCATGTTTTGCATTCTAGTTTTTTCAGGTATCGCCTGAAGTCTTTTAGCCACAACATAAGGCATGACAGTGGATGAAGCGCAGGAATCTACTGGATTGACTTATCAATGGCAAACTCAGTTAGTCTCAGAGATGAGAAATAAGAAGCGTTATCAAAGATGAGAGCATCAGGGATGCCATACCTATTAATAATGAATTTCTCAATGAATGATATTACCTCATTACCTCATCTTCGTTCACCTTCCGGAGCAGGATGGCTTTGGTCCATCTGGTGAAGTAATCAGCCGCTATGAGTATATACTTATGCTGCTATGAGGAGTTTGAAGTGATCTGGCTTATGACGTCTAGGCTCCATTGCTGGAATGGTTGGTAAATCATGATAGGCCTGAGGGGAATAACGGGCTTTCTTTCTCGTCCTATGGCGGTTTGGCACACCTTGAATTTGTGAGCATAGGCATGTGAGTCTCTGAACACTGTGGGCCAATAATATCCAGCTCTCAATATTTTATTGTCAGTGGTCTCTCCGCCATAATGACCACCTGTTGGGCCGTCGTGCATTTCTTTCAATGCATGGTTGGCATCATCTTTCTCTAAACACCTCAGCCAGATTCCATCATGATTTTTTCTGTACAAGATACTATCGGCTAAATAATACAGATTGGATTTTAATCCGAGAGCTCTCCTCTATGATGCATCCATGTGTTCAGGACATGAACCCCCCACTAGATAGAAGCGTATGTCGTGGTACCATGACTCGGGGTCCAGAAAGGTTTTCGATGCTTATCGCTCATACATCACCACTTCATTAGTCCATAAGAGCTCCTCCTTGAGTTCCCTTTTTGCATATTGCAAGCTCAACATTCCTGATTTTCAGATGCCTCCTTTTGGTGTGCTAAGGCTTCTGCCACTAGCCTACAAAGTCCCTGCCCTCGAACTATCAGTGTTGGCTTTATCTCCAGGTCGAACTCTTGAAGTGTGTTTATCCAGTTCCCTCTTGGTTCACCCATTTCTTTATGCACGAAAGACAACAGGATGGGGCACGATTACTTTGGTCTTAGCCTTTAGTAAGTAAGGGCGGAAATGTCTAACGGCCTTGAAAACTGCATAGCCCTGTTTCTCCATGTCTCAGTAATTCAGTTCTACTCCTTGGAGATTCGAACTCATGTAGAAAATGGGGACTTCATTGCCACCATCGCTTTTTTGAGTGAGAATTGTGGCATATGAAAGGTCGGAAGTAAAGGTGTGTAAGGAGAATCCTTTGCCGAAATCAGGGTTGACCAGCGCAGGAGATTGAGCAATGGCTTCCTTGATTCGCCGAAATGCTTCCTTGGCTTCATCGCTCCATTTATACACAATGTCTTTCTTCGTCATCAGCTGCAAGGGGCGTACTATTTCGACGAAGTCTGAGACGAATTTTCTAACGAAGTTAATCTTCCCGAAGAAAGATTGCATGGATATTTTATTGGCAAGAGGTTGTATTATCAAGATGGTTTGTATTCTTTTAGGATCAATCACAATTCTATCTTTAGAAAGGATATGACCTAGTAGTTTCCCCTCTGTGGCTGCAAAGATGCTCTTCCTGGGATTCAAAGAAATTCCATACCTTCGGCATCTTTCGAAAATCTACCTCAAGTGATAAATGTGATCCCTTCTGCGATATGAATACACAGTGATGTCATCCATGTACACCACTACCGATCTATTCATCAACCCTCAGAAGGCTATGTCCATAGCTCTATGGAATGTGGAACTCACGTTAATGAGCCCAAAGGCATTTTACGATATGTGTAGGTGCCCCATTTGGTGTTGAAGGTTGTCTTAAGCTAATCCCCATGAGATACCAGTACCTGATTATATCCTGAAAACCAATCTAATAGGGACAACATTTCAGACCCAGAAACGCACTGAAGGATGTGTTCCATAGAAGGGACAGGATAGTTATCCTTTTGGGATGCTCTATTCAGGTTTTTGAAATCAATACACAGCCTTATGTCTCCATTTTTCTTTCTCACTGGCATGAGATTGGCTACCCAGCGGGTGTGTCTGATCGGGAATATGATTTTAGCATCCAACATCTTGTTCAGTTCTTTCTTCGCCAGTGGTTCAAGGATTTGATGCATCTTACGCAGCTTTTGTTGGTAGGGCTTGGGCTCCTTTTCCAAAGGGATCACATGCTGCATAATGTTGGTATAAAAGGTCTTTAGGTCTTCATATGTCCATGTAAAGACATCCTTGTATTCTTTAAATAGTTTGACAACTACAACCCTTTCTTGCAGAGAGCACCCCAGGACTAGATTGACCTTCTTTGGGTATTTTTCGGTCCCAAGGTTGACCGTTTCATACTTCATGGATGAGCTATGTGTTTTGCAGTTAGTAGGTTTCTTGAATTTATCATGCAAGTCATACAAGTCCTCCATCCCAACCACTGATTTTGGAATCACATTGGGTTGATCCTTTTCCTCATCTTCCCTCTCATTCATAAGCTTGTCATGCTCCCTTTCGTCAATGACTGCACTCTTGAATTTCTTCTTGTAGTGTAGGAACTAAAGGATTTGCTCATCATCTTCGAAAACCTGCCAATTTGAGATGTTATCAGGCACAGACGATCTGAAAAACAATTCAATAGAACATTTATTATTCTTCAATCTAAAATCAGGCAAAAGTTTAGTAGCCATATTAGCCATCATATCAGCATCTTGGTTTTGGCCTCGAGGTATGTATGTAATATTAAAGGAATCAAAATTGTCAATTAAATCCCATACCTCATGCTGGGAGCTCACCAGGTGTGAAGAATTACAATGTATCCTTTTTCTTACCTGATCTACGATTATCTGTGAGTCACCAAAAATTTTAAGATTTTTCACATTCACACCAATGGCTTTCTTCAGGCCTTGCAACAGGCCCTCATATTCTGCCATGTTGTTTGTGCATGTGAACTCCAACCGGCTGGCTAGTAGATGTTGGTTCCCTTGCGGGTCAATGAGAATACTTCTAGCACCTGCACTTTCAAAGCAGTTAGAGCCATCAAAATAAAGTGTCCAGAATATTGTGTCTAATGTTATATCAATTGAACTACTATCTAAGAAATTGGCCCTATCATCTACTATAATACAGGATAGCTCATCAGTTGGATTATGGGAGGGAATTTCCAACTGTGTGTGTGTCAAAGTTTCTTGAACGGTTTCTACATGAAACTCTCCAAAACAGGTTTCTGTATTATAAACATTAAAACTATAGTTCCCAAGGATGGAGTTGGTAAACATTATAGGTTATTTGGGACCATTTAGTTCTGTTACTACATACTTAATGTATATTTCCCTATCGACTCTCAGCATATCACCCTTTCCCTTACGAGGCAACAAGAGATGGGACCAATCAATCGAGAAGTATCCGTTCAATTTTGCTGACCAGGCCCTGCTAAGCAACATTCCATAGGCCTCAGGTATATCGACTACCACTATATCAATGACCTGTGTGTATTGTGGTTTAGTAGCCATCTGAATCAACACATCCTTAAATTCTCCAATTATTGTCACATTTGTCCTATCTAATTGCATGATTCGAGTTCTAATTTTTTCAAGTATAGCCTGAAGTCTTTTGGCCATAGCATAAGGCATGACAGTGGATGAGGTGATGGAATCTACCAAGCAATTGTGGACATTCATGTTGAAAATTTCAAACGTAATGAGGAAAGGTGGGGTCATAGATTTTGATTTCCTCCCTATCATGGTCACATTGACATCTTGGGGTTTTCGATTCATTTTAGATAACATGGCGTCCATAGCTGAGGGTATTTGGGTTGCACTAGTGGTACTAACAGGTTTGGACATTGGCTTCTTGGTTTGGGTGCTTGAGGTGGTGGGGGTTTTGCAGTGCCGCTCATTCATAGCTTTCAGCAGCAAATATATTTGCTGTGTTAATTTTAACAAGTCAAAATATGTGGTATTGGCCCGAGACTTCTTGAGATCATCCACAATATTATAATCAATGTTATAGACAGGATAGGGCATAGTAAACATACCTGTTTTTCCATTTTTAAGTGGGAGTTTACCATGTTGAGTAGCCTTCGTTGCATTGGGAGACACATTTTCTTTCTCTGGGTGGATTAACCGCCAGGCCGACTCTTCTCAATAGGAACTCTGGGAGCAGATGCTTTCACAGGGCGAACATCTTGCTTTGTTTGGTCTAAGGGCTTTGTCGCACCTGGAAGCGGCCCTTTACTGAGAGTGTGGATTTCATTAGCGTTAATTTCTACAGTGTCATCTCCCTCGTCGTCATTCTCATCATTATGGAAATCCCACAGCACATTAATTTGGGTTTCCTCATCTGAGGGTTCCTCTACTTGGTAGTCCTCCTCATCTCCTTGTTCTGGTTCGAGCTCCAGTATAGGTTCTTCTTTGTTGAGGAGCGATCCAATCAAAGCCAATTCTTCTATGTTTAAGGCCCCTTCATTAGGTGGAGCAGGCAATACGAACTAACCATGACCACCATCTATTTTCTTCCAGTAGAAAGGTTTGAAGGGCTTTCTGTTATTATAATCTCCTCCCTTACCACTAGTACTCTCTTCGTGATTCCTTCTCATATCAATGACTGTGTTCTTAAGTTTCTTAATGATCCAATGCAACCCTTCCACGTCCGTGGTGTCCTTGTCTTTAGTTTCATCCCCTTTGTTATCATTTCCATTATTCTTCTTGGATGTCTGAAGGGCTTTCTTTTCTCCAGTTGTAGGGTGCATGCTATGAGGCTGATCATTTCATTTTCAACTTTCACCGCTTCATTGATAGCACCTTGTAAGGTTTTCACATTACTCCTTTTAATCCACATCGCTATAGGGATAGGGAGAGCATAGATATAGAATTCCATTAGCACCTATTCAGTAGGTCTAGCGGTGGCTAGGATTCTGGTGAACAAGGTGTTGAACTAGATGTTAAAATCCTTAACCTTCTCCTTGGGTTCCATTTTCAGACGGGATAATTCTAAAACTAAGGCCGCAGGTGTTTTTTCATCACCAAACTTGTGCAAAAAGGCCTGTTTAAAATCATCCCAAGAGGTAATCAACCCTATTCTCAAACTGAAATACCATGTGGAGGCTGCACCAGTTAAAGTAAAGAGAATAGGCGGTAGACAACATCTTCATTAGCGACCCCCAACCTGCGCAAGGCTAGGAAGAAAGAGCAAATATGGTTATCAACGGTATCTCCCTGCTCAGGGTCGAAATTGGGTAACACTCTTTCTGTATTTTTAGGTAAGGGATGTTGTTGCCTGGGTACCGCTACTACATCCTGTGTAAACCAGGGAGGGAGTGCTCCTGGAGGAGGTGGAGGTTTATTCCCACCCGGAGGAGGAGGTGGAGGTTGATTCCCACCTGGAGGAGGAATGTTGGCCATACTATGGACAGGGAAGTTTTGGTTGGAGGCTTCTCCATTAGGATTCTCAAAATCAAGCAAGGAGTTACCTTTAGAAGGGGAATGCTCAAGAATTTCTTCCCAAGGGGTGTCAATGCTTTGCAAGGATTCTAGCACAATGTCTTCGAGAGAAGTGGTTGCTAATGTATCTTTGCTCTGCGTAAAGATCCTTGGTTTTCTCTTAGTTTTCGAAGGTAAAGAGTGAAAGATGGGACGCTGAGAGAGGGAACGAGCGTAAGACCAAGTAAGTGCTCTGACTGGTTGTTCCTGAGTGACAGGATATTCCCATAGTCTCTCTTGCTTGGGTGACCCAGAAACAGGACTTAGAGGGGTCTCTGTTTCTTAAAAATGAGGCTCTTTCAAATGTGTGGCAAGATCTCTCCGACCTATACAATCCATGCATGGCACTTCTAGATGAAATCTTGAAAAGATGGAGAGGGTAGTTCATTCCCTCCTTCTAGCGCCAATTTGTTGACATGGTGAATGTGCACAATGACAACAAGGGGAACTAACCCGATCGCAAACCCCAATAAGACCTGCTTTCGTTTGGAATGGCTAACTCCGACGGGTTTAAAGGGACCCCATAAACTATTTGAACATGTCAAAAGATTGCTTCTGGGAGGAAGACTTCAACTAAATCAACAAAATGAAATAGCTAACCTCTATTTATTGAATCCTATCTATACTACTTCTAACTACTATAATCTAGTCCTAGCTACTCTAATCTATCCTGCAAGAGCATGAAACACAGGTTTAAACATCGTATAAATGTTCAGTAGGAGCGTGATAAAGAAGGTTAAGCATCATGCATAGATTCAAGTCCAAATGAATCAATCATTGAATTCACAGCTGGACAAGACTGTATTAAAGTTAAATTGCAATCCAATCACTCATATAGGAATCCACATTCTTCCATGGAATTAAAACTGCAACTCATGTTTAATTTAGCTTCAAATCAGAGGCCATTCACAAGTTAACCATGAAATTGAATCACATTCAATATAACAAGACAAATAGTGAATTGTAAGTCATCAATATGCATAAATATAAATCACATTTACATTCATGCCAGTAACAACACTCTGATCCGAAACAATACAATGAGTCTGAAACTAATGGCTCCTTCTTCCCTAAAAAATAGTCCTCCTCATTCACAATAAAGCAACATTGTTCTTCACGAAAATAAAAAGCCCCTTCTTTGCGAAGGGTTTCCTTTGTAAAGGGATTATAACGTGACAATGATGCGATGAAGGGTTTTGCGAGTTAAACCAACAAACGATTATGATAAGGCTAGGAGTGATGGTTTGTGCAGGCGCCAATGTACCATGCATGTTTGGGAGGATCGAAAGATCCCGATGAAGGGAGAGGATAAAGGGACAGGTTGTATCACGAATGATCCATGCAGCAAAGGTATATTTAATGGCTTAGCCATCATGCCTTGAAAATTTGACTCAGCAAGAAGTTGACATCCATGTGATAAAACAGATCATTCCTAAAGATGAAAAATCAAACTTCTAGGGGACCCATTGGAAATTTGTTGCAGAAGCATGTTTCAATAGGGTGGTAGTTGTGACCACAACAAATGGCGAACCCCTGGAAGAACCAGTTATCTCTGCTTCTAAATAACCTTCAGATCAATAGAACATCAGGATGTTAAAATAAACTTGAAATGCAAACCATATAGATGGACAAGCATGGGTTCCACTTAAACATTATTGCTTCAGAGGGGATAGAGACAAATAACTTCTACTTGCTGATACAATTTTGACAGGCATTCTCCAATGGTAGTGTTATGGGGTTTATTGACCTTCCACTACCTGTTTCCCACTTTCAAAAATCCCTTTGGGGTCGTCACTGGTCTGTCCATACCTGTTTAGATGTGTACCTCAGCTCTTTATTGCTCATCAAGCTTGATGTAGACATGTTTTTCTTGCAGTTTATATAAGAATTTCAGTGCTATATATAATGATTGAATGGGGCGCAGTCATCGATCACGCCATAATTTTAAATCGCTTAAGCAAGGTTGGGCTTGCTGTGTCAACCGGTACTCTGAGCCCACCAACAATCCTTACTCTAATCAGCTTCCCAAACAACTTGTCCTTCCAAATTGGCACAAGGACTTGACATTTCAATTCTTTTTAGATAAGTCCTTCCAGTTTTAGGCACAAGGACTAGAGCACAATTAGATTTGCCACAGGGTATGAGACAGTGAGCTTAGCCCATGAAAGGAGGTTTACTTGTGAGTAACAAGTATTGGACCATTTAATGTGGTGGATGGGACCAATGGAGAATGACTGTAAACCTTATAAGCAAGTATAAGCTAGGTTTGAGTGGGATTTATTTAAATGCAGCGATCCTCCATGCTAGTCCAGCTGTAGTTACACATTTTTTTGTTTTATAAAGATGCTCCTACATGCTCCAGATGTTCAAGTTATCAACAGATCTCACACAGTTCCCAATAGATTCCAGTGAGGGGTTTCGGTTTGCATTCCGCTGTTGATTCTCAAGTGCTCATGGGCTGATAGAAGGTTTGTTTTATTTGTGAGGAAATGATGGATTCAGGAATAGTAGAATCATCAGCAAGCTAATGAGGCAGGGAAAGGCTGAGAGTAGCAAATGAGGGCAAGTTTGAAAGGTAGAATGAGACCGGAGGACTACAATTAGTTGGCTGAAAAGGAATGTAATTAAAAACAGTAGGAGAACAGACTTGGCAGAAAGCAAAGGAAAGGACAGAAATACAACTAAACTAACAGTAAAAAAAGAAATGAACTCTAACCTACTCAGGAGGCAACCACCAATGCGGTGGCTACTGGAAGTATCTCTTCAAATGCTGGCCATTAATAGGGAGCCTTTCAGTCTCACCCTGTAACGTTTTCAACTTATAAGTCCCTTGACCAATCTTTTCAACGACTTGGAATGGGCCCAGCCATAGGCGTTGGAATTTTGTGTGTTTACCCTTTGGCTCACTAAGGTTGTCCCATTTCAGAACTAGTTCCCCCACTTGGAAATCTTTATCTCCCGCCAGAGGGTGATCAAACCATCTTTTTACAATCATTAGGTGAATTTTGAATTTAATTCTGGCTTTATCCCTTAATTCCTCTAGCTTCATCAATTGGTCGATCCTTTCTTTAAGCGGGGTTGAAGGGGTTCCTCTTGAAGTTTGGTAGAGTTGTAAGGATGGAAGGGCAACGTTTGGGGGCAAGATGGCTTCCTGTCCATAGACTAGGAAGTATGGAGAGTTTCCCAAGGCCACTTTAGGGATGACCCTATTGGCCCAAAGGGAGTTTGTCAAGGTGTTGTGCTAGTTCCTCTGGTTATCAACGAATGCCTTGTGGATTATGCAGATAAGGTTCTTATTGGAAGACTCTGCTACTCTGTTTCCCTAGGGATAATAGTTTGTTGCATATTTTAAGTGGATTGACTTATAAATGGCAAACTCAGTCTCAGAGATGAAAAATAAGAAGCTTTATCAAAGATGAGAGCGTCAGGGATGCCACACCTGTTGATAATGAATTTCTCAATGAATGATATTACCTCATTACCTTCTGGAGCAGAATGGCTTTGGTCCATCTGGTGAAATAATCAGTCACTATGAGAATATACTTTTGTTGCTGTGAGGAGTTTGGAGTGATCTCGCTTATGACATCTAGGCCCCATTGCTAGAACAGTGGGTATATCATGACAAGCTTGAGGGGAACAACGGGCTTTCTTTCTCGTCCTGCAGCGGTTTGGCATGCCTTACATTTGCAAGCATATGCATGTGAGTCTCTTAACACTGTGGGCCAATAATATCTGGCTCTCAATATTTTGTGAGCAGTGGTCTCTTCACCATAATGACCACCTGCTGGGTCGTCGTGCATTTCTTTCAATACATGGTTGGCATAATCTTTCTCTAAACACCTCAGCCAGATTATATCATGATTTTTTCTATACATGATGATGTCAGCCAAATAATACAGATTGGATTTAATCTGAGAGCTCTCCTTTGTGATGCATCCATGTGTTCAGGACACGAACCCCGCACTAGATAGAAGCGTATGTTGTGGTACCAAGACTCAGGGTCCAAAAAGGTTTTCTATGCTTATCGCTCATACATCAGCACTTCGTTACTCCATAAGAGCTCCTCCCTAAGTTCCCTTTGTGCATATTGCAAGCTCAATGTTCCTGATTTTTCAGATGCCTCCTTTTGGTCCGCTAAGGCTTATGCCGCTAGCCTACAAAGTCCCTGCCCTCGAACTATCAGTGCTGAATTTATCTCCAGTTCGAACTCTTGAAGGGTAGTTATCCAGTTTCCTCTTCGTTCGCCCATTTCTTTCTACACGAAAAGGGCTCTTACAGCAGGATGGGGCACGATGACTTTGGTTTGGCCTTCAGTAAGTAAGGGCGGAAATATGTAATAGCCTTGAAAACTGCATAGCCCTGTTTCTCCACGTCTGGGTAATTCAGCTCCGCTCCTTGGAGATTCGAGCTCATGTAGAAAATGGGGACTTCATTGCCACCATCACATTTTTGAGTGAGAATTGCGGCATATGAAAGGTCGGAAGTAAAGGTGTATAAGGAGAATCCTTTGCCGAAATCAGGGTTGACCAACATAGGAGCTTGAGCAATGGCTTCCTTGATTCGTCGAAACGCTTCCTGGGCTTCATCGCTCCATTTATACACAACGTCTTTCTTCATCATCAACTATAAGGAGCATACTCTTTCGGCGAAGCCTGAGACAAATTTTCTAACGAAATTAATCTTCCCAAAGAAAGACTACATGGATTTTTTATTGGTAGGAGGCTGTGTTCTCATGATGGTTTATATTCTTTTAGGATCAATCACAATTCCCTCTTTAGAAAGGATATGAGCTAGTAGTTTCCCCTTTATGGCTGCAAATATGCTCTTCTTGGGATTCAAAGAAATTCCATACCTTCAGCATCTTTCGAAAATCTACCTCAAGTGATAAAAGTGATCCCTTCTGCGATATGAAGACATAGTGATGTCATCCATGTACACCACTACCGATATGTTCATCAACCCTTAGAAGGCTATGTCCATAGCTCTCTGGAATGTGGCACCCACGTTAATGAGCCCAAAAGGCATTTTACTGTATGCATAGGTGCCCCATTTGGTGTTGAAGGCTGTCTTAACCTGATCCCCATGAGATACCAGTACCTGATTATATCCTAAAAACCCATCTAATAGGGACAACATTTCAAACTCAAAAATGCACTGAAGGATGTGTTCCACAGAAGGGACAGGATAGTTATCCTTTTGGGATACTCTGTTCAAGTTTCTGAAATCAATACACAGCTTGATGTCTCCATTTTTCTTTCTCACTGGCACGAGATTGGCTACCCAACGGGTGTGTCTGACCGGGAATATGCTTTTAGCATCCAGCATCTTGTTCAGTTCTTTCTTCAGCAATGGTTCTAGGCTTGGATGCATCTTACGTAGCTTTTATTGGTAGGGCTTGGCCTCCTATTCCAAAGGGATCACATGCTGCATAATGCTGGTATCAAAGGTCTTTAGGTCTTCATATGTCTATGCAAAGACATCCTTGTTTTCTTTAAATATTTTGACAAATGCAACCCTTTCTTGCGGAGAGCACCCCAGGCCCAGATTTACCTTTTTTGGGTCTTTTTCAGTCCCAAGGTTGACCATTTCATACTTCATGGACGAGCTGTGTGTTTTTCAGTTAGTAGGTTTCTTGAATTTATCATGCAAGTCATACAAGTGCTCCATCCTAACCACTAATTTTGGATCACATTGGGTTGATCCTTTTCCTCATCTTCCCTTTCATTCATAAGCTTGTCATGTTCCCTTTTCTCAATGACTGCACTCTTGAATGTCTTCTCGCGGTGTAGGAACTGAAGGATTTGCTCATCATCTTCGAAAACTTGCCAATTCGAGATGTTATCGGGCATGGACAGTTTGAAAATCAATTCAACAAAACATTTATTTTTCTTCAATCTAAAATCAGGAAAAAGTTTAGCAGCCATGTTAGCCATCATATCAGCATCTTGGTTTTGGCCTTGAGGTATGTATGTAATATTAAAGGAATCAAAACTGTCAATTAAATCCCATACCTCATGCTGGTACCTCACCAGGTGTGGAGAATTACAATGTATCCTTTTTCTTACCTGATCTACGATTATTTGTGAGTCACCAAAAACTTTAAGATTTTTCACATTCATACCAATGGCTTTCTTCAGGCCTTGCAGCAGGACCTCATATTCCGTCGTGTTGTTGGTGCATGCGAACTCCAACCAGTTGGCCATTAGACATTGATTCCCTTGCAGGTCAATGAGAATACTTCCAGCACCTGCACCTTCAAAGCAGTCAGAGCCATAAAAATAGAGTTTCCAGAATATTGTGTATAATGTTATATCAATTGAACTACTATCTAAGAAATTGGCCCTATCATCTACTATAATATAGGATAACTCATCAATTGGATTATGGGAGGGAATTTCCAACTGTGTGTGTGTCGAAGTTTCTTGAACGGTTTCTGCATGAAACTCTCCAAAACAGGTTTATATATTATAAACATTGAAACTATAGTTCCCAAGGATGGAGTTGGTAAACATTACAGGTTCATTGGGACCATTTAATTCCATTACCACATACTTAATGTATGTTTCCCTATCGACTCTCAACATATCGCCGTTTCCCTTTTGAGGCAGCAAGAGATGGGACCAATCAGTCGAGAAGTATCCGTTCAATTTTGTTGACTAGTCCTTGCTAAGCAGCATCCCATAGGCCTCGGGTATATCGACTACCACTATATCAATGACCTATGCGTACTATGGTTTAGCAGCCATACGAATCAACACATCCTTCAATTCTCCAATTACCGTCACATTTGTCCTATCTAATTGCATGATTCGTGTTCCAGTTTTTTCAGGTATGGCCTGATGTCTTTTAGCCACAGCATAAGGCATGACAGTGGATGAGGCGCCAGAATCTACCAAGAAATTGTGGACGTTCATGTTGAAAATTTCAAACGTAATGAGGAACAGTGGGGTCATAGATTTTGATTTCCTCCCTATCATGGTTGCGCTAACATCTTGGGGTTTTCGATTCATTTTAGATAACATGGCCTACATAGCTAAGGGTATTTGGACTTCACTAGTGGTACTAACAGGTTTGGACATTGGATTCTTGGTTTGGGTGCTTGAGGTGGTGGGGGTTTTTCAATTTCACTCATTCATAGCTTTCAACAACGAATATCTTTGTTGTGTTAATTTTAACAAGTCAAAATATGTGATATTGGCCCTAGACTTCTTGAGATCATCCACAATATTATAATCAATGTTATAGATGGGATAGGGCAGACTAAAAATACCTACTTTTCCATTTTTAAGTGGGAGTTTACCATGTTGAGTAGCCTTCGTTGTAGTGGGAGACACATTTTCTTTCTTTGGGTGACTTGCAATAGGGGTATTCTTGGATTGACCGCCAGGCCCACTCTTCTCAACAGGAACTCTAGGAGCGGATGCTTTCACAGGGCGAACATCTTGCTTTGTTTGGTCTAAGGGCTTTGTCGCACCTAGAAGCGGCCCTTTACTGCGCGTGTGGATTTCATTAGCATTAATTTCTACATTGTCATCTCCCTCATCGTCATTCTCATCATTATGGAAATCCCACAACACATTAATTTGGGTTTGCTCATCCGAGGGTTCCTCTACTTGGTACTCCTCCTCATCTCCTTGTTCTGGTTCAAGCTCCAGTATAGGTTCTTCTTTGTTGAGGAGCGATCCAATCAGAGCCAATTCTTCTATCTTTAAAGCCCCTTCATTAGGTGGAGCAGGAAATGCGAGTTGACCATGACCACCATCTATTTTCTTCCGGTAGAAAGGTTTGAACAGTTTTTTGTTATTATAATCTCCTACCTTACCACTAGTACTCTCTTTGTGATTCCTTCTCATATCAATGATTGTGTTCGTAAGTTTCTTAATGATACGATGCAACCCTTCCACATATGTGGTGTCCTTGTCTTCAGTTTTAGCCCCTTTGTTATCATTTCCATTATTCTTCTTGGATGCCTGAGGGGCTTTCTTTTCTCCAGTTTTAGGGTGGCATGCTACGAGGTTGATCATTTCGTTTTCAACTTTCACCGTTTCTTCGATAGCACCTTGTAAGGTTTTCACATTACTCCTTTTATGCCACATCGTTGTAGGGACAAGGAGAGTAGAGATATAGAATTCCATTAACACCTGTTTAGTAGGTCTAGCGGTGACTGGGATTTTGTTGAACAACGTGTTGAACCGGATGTTAAATTCCTTAACCTTCTCCTTGGTTTCCATTTTCAGACAGGATAATTCTAAAACTAAGGCCACAGGTGTTTTGTCATCACCAAACTTGTCCAAAAAGGCCTGTTGAAAATCATCCCAAGAGGTAATTGACCCTATTCTCAGACTGAAATACCATGTGGAGGCTGCACCAGTCAAAGTAAAAGAGAATAGGCGAAACACCACATCTTCATCACTGACCCCCAACCTGCACAAGGTTAGGAAGAAAGAGCGAATATGGTTATCAGCGGTATCACCCTGGTCAGGGTCGAAATTGGGTAACACTCTCTCTGTATTTTTGGGTAAGGGATGTTGTTGCCTGGGTACTGCTACAACATCCTATACAAGCTAGGGAGGGAGTGCTCCTCGAGGAGGTGGAGGTTGATTCCCACCCGGAGGAGGAGCTGGAGGC
This sequence comes from Pinus taeda, assembly GCA_000404065.3. Taxonomy (NCBI): domain Eukaryota; kingdom Viridiplantae; phylum Streptophyta; class Pinopsida; order Pinales; family Pinaceae; genus Pinus; species Pinus taeda. The sequence goes on along the minus strand of APFE031414862.1, from coordinate 21,079 downwards.
TGATTCCCACCTGGAGGAGGAACGTTGGCCATACTATGGACAGGGAAGTTTTGGTTGGAGGCTTCTCCGTTAGGATTCTCAAAATCAAGCGAGGAGTTACAGTTAGAAGGGGAATCCTCAGGAATTTCTTCCTAAGGGGTGTCAATGCTTTGCAAGGATTCTAGCATAATGTCTTCGAGAAAAGTGGTTGTTGATGTATCTTCGCCCAAGGTAAAGATCCTTGGCTTTCTCTTAGTTGTCAGAGGTAAAGAGTGAAAGATGGGAAGCTAAGAGAGGGAACGAGCGTAAGCCCAAGTAAGTGCTCTGACTGGTTGTTCCTGAGTGACAGGATACTCTCACAATTTCTCTTCCTTGGTGTTGAGTCTTGAAAATGTCATCCATTTCCATTACACTTTCACTATTATGTCCATTATATCACCTTCATTTCACTACTATGTCACCACATTCATCCCACTTTCATTATCATTGGGCCACATTTATGTTTTTCCAATCTTTATTAATTCTAAGCCTTTTAAGTGAATTTGTGGTTACAAATTAGGAAATAATATGCATAAGCTTATACCTAACCAATGGGTTGATATTGTTGACATGTGTAGGTTGAAAGGACGCTTCTAGAAGACCCTTATGTAGCACTCTAAGGCCAAATTCGAATTTGAGTGGAAAGAATCATGGGATCATGAGGATATGTGTCAGATCTCCTAATTGTATTGTAACTCTAAAAAGATATGTGTCTTATCACTTCCTATTTTGATTAGGACTCTAGAGGTAGAGGGAGAGATTCATGGACTCTCATTAATGAGATGGCTTCTCGTCTTTTTGTATAAATAGGAGATCTCTCTCCTTCATTTCTTAGCTTAGCTTATGAGAGTTAGTTCTTTAGCTTGGAGTTTGTAGTTTTTCCTTGATGGCTTTTGAAAGCTTTGGAGAGCTTTGTTGTACTTTGTAATTTTGAAGAATTTGAATAAAGCTTTGATGTTCTCA
>APFE031414861.1:0-12558 GCA_000404065.3 Pinus taeda | reverse complement strand
AGGACTCTGTTACCTGGGATACAGACTGAAACCTCTCGGATATAAAATTGTGGACTGGATATGGTTGATTTCCAAGCTCGAGAAAAGCCTCAATATATGGTATCATAAGCATCTTTATAGAGTCGGAAGATTGATGCTCATCAATGCGGTTATGGAGGCCACCCCTGTATACTGGATGTCCCTCACATGGATTCCAAGAGGCATCCTCAATCGAATACAAAACCTCTGCTGCATATTACTGTGGAAAGGCAAACAAACAAGGAGGATATATGCATTGGCAAAATGGGATCTTATTTCTATCCCTAAGAAATGGGGTGTTGGGGTATAAATAATTTGGGGGATTTCTCCTCTCCACTTGCAACCAAGCTAGGGTGGCAATTAGTCACCACTAACAGTCTCTAGACCAAAATTGCAGTCACTAAGTATATTGAACCATTAAGGTCATTGGACTGGTTGAGACAAACAAGCTGAAACAAATCTGGGGTCTCAAATATATGGAAAGCGGTTCTGAATTCAATGTCTCTTATACGGGATGGCCTTACTTGGAGAATATCTAATGGTACATATGTTTGAATAGGCTGTGACCGTCGGATAGGATGTGGGAATGCACACCTGCTACCTGAAGGCTTACTCCATAACCTTAATGAGAAAGGAATCACACACTTAATGCACATTATGGACCAGGAGAGATCAACTTTCCTGCACCAAGGGTGGAAGTAAACCCATAGCCTACTCCTTCCTATACAGTGGCACCAAGCTTGGGGCACTTACACAACAGCCCTCACTGAATCTCACATTCAAATAAGAGAAGGGGAGGATGAGATTACATGGGTCATCCCAAAAAATGGTCAGTACTCCCCAAAAGAGGGGTATTTACATCTGACCAATAGACACAAGCCTCACAACATAGATTCATGGTGGAAAGGAAAGTGGAAGCTCAAAGCACCTCCTCAAACAAGGTTACCCATGTGGTCCATTCTGAAGAATAAGGTGCCGACAGGAGACAACTTGAACAGAAGAGGGCAATATGGACCTTATTGGTGCTGCCTTTGTAAGGACAACACTGAAACTTTGGATCACCTTTTTCTCTCATGTCCCATCACAATTGAACTTTGGAGCTCCATTCTATCTCACACACCCTCATCCACCAATTGGACGGGACATACCACTAAGGAGGTATGGGCAAACTGGTGGTCATCTGTACCATCACCTAAAGCTACGAACCTTCCCCTACTCATTAGTTGGGAAATTTGGATAGCTAGGAACCACACCATCTTTTAGGATTCTACCCTCCATTGGCCATCCAACATAGCTAGAATTATAGCCGACTATAGTGCACTACCCAAGGACGAGGCCGACTCTCCTCCCAGAACTATCATCCTTGAGTCCATTGATCACTCACAGCCCTAGGCATATTTTGATGGATCGGCACAAGAGACAGGATGTGGTGGTGGGGCAGCACTATATATTACAGATTCGCATTTCTATCATATTCAAATGGGACTTGGAAATGGCACAAACAACTATGTAGAGCTCATCACTGCAAAAAACCTCATACAATTTGCAATTGGAAAAACCTATCATAATCTACAAGTTTTTGGTGACTCGAAAATTGTCTACAACTGGATTAACAAAACATCAACAAGTCATGCATACACATTGTGACACATATTGGATGAGGTGCACAGATACATCACATACTTTGACAATTTTTCTTGTCACCATATCTATAGGGAACGAAACACACTCACTGACAAACTTTCCAAAACAACAGCGATTAGGCCATGCAACCTCTAGATGATCCAGGAGCAGCGAGAAGGAGAACAGTACCAGTACTACCACCGCCCATACATGGACCATGTAGCACAGGCTCAACAGGAGCCTGAAATCATTTGATATTTGACCTGCTTATTTATGTTTATATTTATTATGCTTATACATAAACAACACATGTTTTTAGGAATACTCTCTGCGTAGAGTAACGAAATTTTGAGTTTATTTACACAGCACTTTATTTAAGGACTGCCTCCCTGCGTGGAGCACAAATTTTTGTTTCTTAAACTTTGGACACGCACACAGCCACTAAATTATGCATATGCTTATAGCATCTACAACATGTAATTTTCCTATCTTAATGAGAATTACGATTTTTCCAAGGGGAAAAAGAGAAGATCACAAAGTTGATAATTTCTCCAATTATGAATTTCTAAGAAGTTTTGGAAGAAGAGGACAAGCAGATAAAGGAGGAAGAGGTTAAGGAAGAAGTTTTCCTACAAATAAGAAAAGAAGACATAACGATACTAATGATGGAGGTAGAATATATACTAAACCCCAAATTCAATGTTTTTATTGTAAAATATTTGGCCATTATGAATGTGATTGCTAGAAAAAGAAAAGGAAAAAAAAAAAAATTATTTTCAAGAAGAAGAAGATGGGGAAAGTTCATATTTATCGTTTGATTCGGCTAATAAGGTTTCCAAGGAGGTATGGCTTTTGAATAGTGGTAGTAGCAATCACACGACTAGAAAAATAGATAAATTTGTGAATATAGCTGAATCTACTGAATGTAAAGTTTTGTTAGGAAATGACAAGCCAATGGAAGATAAAGGTAAAGTAGCAATGGCGGTAAAGGAAAAACAAGGAAGAACAGAAGATACTAATGATGTTTGATAAGTTCCTAGTTTAGTTAAATTTTGTTGAGTGTAGGAAAAATTATTGAAAAATATCTTGTCATTTTTAAAAGCAATGAATGCATCATCTATGATAAAGAAAATTATAATCAATTTATGACCAAAATTAATATGCTTGAAAATAGAATTTTTTCTTTCAATCTTTCCTATGAAACAAATATAGCATTAGAAGTTGGCTATGATAATAATTCTTGGCTATGGCACATGAGGTATGGGCATATTAATATAAGAGGCTTAAAGTTATCGCATAACAAGAAAAAGGTGAAAGGTTCTCCTCTTATTGATTCTATTGTATGTGAAGGATGTATTCTTGGTGAGCGGCACAGAGACTCATTTCCCATGGGAAAAACCTTGGAAAGCAAAAAAAGTATTGGAGATAGTGCATGCAGATATATGTGATCTTATGCAATTTTTGTTTTTCAACAAAAACAAGTATTTTATAAATTTGTTTATTATTTTATTAGAATAACATGGGTATATTTAATTAAAGATAAACATAATGTATTTGTTATCTTCCAACAATTTAAAGTTGTTGTTGATAAGCAAAGAGGTTATGTCTTGAAGACCTCATGCATAGATAGAGGGGGGTAATTTTCTTCTAATGAGTTCGATTATTATTGCAAATCCATGTTATCCAAAGGCAATTAACAACCAATTATACTCCCCTATAGAATGGTGTTGCCAAGTGAAATAATATGACAAGTATTGAGATGGGTAGGAGCATGTTGAAATGTAAAGGTCTTCCAAATGCCTTTTTGACTAAATCGGTATATGCATCTTTTACTTGATTAGTATATGTCCAATAAAATGTGTGCAAAATATGACTCCATATCAAGCATAGGGTGGAAGAAAACCTATTGTTCTTCATTTGAAAGTCTTTGGTTGTATTATGTATCCTCATGTTCTTCCTAAGAAAAGGAGAATACTAGATGATAAAAGTGTGAAATGCTCTATTATTGGCTATTGTGTGGAGATAAAGGATTATATATTGCAAATTCCACAAAATGAAAAACTATCAGTTAGTCATGATGTGTGTTTCTTATGAAAAAGAGGAATGGTATTGGAATCAAGGGGTGCAACAGGAAAATTCAAGAGTTATTGTACAAGAATTTGAAACATTTATTTATACAAATCCAACTAGTAGCCCAAATACTTCCTAGACTGCATCCACACCATCATTTTCTTCAACTTCAAGCCTTATTTAAAGTTTGAGTCCCTCTCCAAGAAAGGTAAAATATTTAAATGAAATTTATGGATATACTAATTTTGATTTAATTTATTATATTGAAGTGGAGCCAAGATATTTTGAAGATGTAGTAGAAGATGAAGAATGGTGCAAAAGAAATGGATGAAGAGATATAGAAATTAAGATAAATGAAACATGGGAGCTTGTGGATACTCCAACTAAAAAGTAAGTCACTGGGGTCAAATGAGTGTAAACAAAAATCAATGAAATTGATGTATACATATGAAAGAACAAAGACAAGCTAGTGGCGAAGGGGTATGATCAGTAGATAGATATTGACTACAATGAAACATATGCTCATGTTGCAAGATTGGATACAATAAGAACTATTTTGGCATTAACATGGTAATATAATTGATTGGTTTATCAGTTTTATGTGAAACCAACATTTTGAGTGGTGTATTGAAAAAATATACCTATGTTGAGTATGTCCAAGGATATGAAATTGTAGGAAATGAATACTATATCTAGAGATTGAAAAAGGCTCTTTAGGGACTTAAAAAATTTTCCAAGAGCATGGTATAGTTGAAATGTTGAAATGATAATTATTTCCTAAAAAATGGATTTAATAGAAGTGAAAAGGAACCCATAATATATATCAAGTCAAATGGTAATGATATATTGATTGTTTGTATATATGTAGATGACTCGATATATACGTCTTCAATTAATTTGTTAGTGGAGGAGTTCAAACATGCTATGATGACTGAATTTCAAGTGATTTGTTTGGGATTGGTGCATTATTTTCTTGATGTAGAAGTGGGAAAAATGGATAGTAGTATATTTATTTTGCAAGAAAAATATGGTACATATATTCACAAATGGAAAATGGAAAATAGTATCTCATTGAGCACACCCATGAATAAAAATATAAATTTGTTTATAAAATATGTAACTAAGAAGGTAGATGTTAAATCCCAAAGGGATTTAATAGGAAGGATTATGCATGTTACTTCCACTAGACTTGATATTATGCAAGAAATAAACCTGATATCTAGATTCATGTGAAGTCCAAGTAAGATTCATTTTGGAGCAACAAAAAATATTTTTTAGATATATCTATGGAACAAGTAATTTTGGTATTTCGTATACTTCAACAAATAACTTTGGGTTGATTGGTTATATAGATAGTGATTGGGTTGGATTCCTTGATGATATAAATATTACTTTAAGTTATCTGTTTAGCCTCTGATCAGGTGAATTTTCATGGTCATTAAAGAAACAACCAACACTTTTATTATCTTCGTCAAAGGTAGAGTACATTGCAGTATCAAAAACATATCAATCAATTTGGTTGAATATAATCTTAATAATTCTTAATCAAGAACAACAAGATACCACAATTATTTATTTTGATAGCATATCTACAATTTCCATAAGTAAAAATCTAATGTTTTATAGTGACACCAAACTTATTGATATCAAATATCATTTCATAAGGCATCATGCAGTAAAAGAAGAAATTGAAATGAATTTTTTTAAAACAAATTATCAAATGAATTATATATTCACCAAAGTACTACCAAAAGAGAAGTTTCACTATATGAGAAAGATGTTTGGAATCACCACATTAAGCATTTAATGGGGGTCATGAAGATAATGCTTAATATGCAAATGCTAGAAAATTGTGACAACATTGTAGCAAATTTTGAGTTCACTCAACATAAATTAGGGTTTAGAAAATTAGTAGGAAATCAAAATTAGTCTTAGCGAAATAACTAGAATTAGAGTCATATTATTAGTATCAATTTCATAATTGTAAAAATGTGAAGGAAAAATCCATATTTGTAGAAATATGAAGGCTATATACAAATTTATTGGTTTATCTATAGAGATGAATAAGAAGAACAAGAACAAAGAATCTCAAGCATTGAGATGTTTGATGTTTCGGGTTTAATATTTTTGTTAGTTGTTATTCTTTTCTAATTGTTATTTTCTCATAATAATTTATACACGAGAAAATTTTGAGGCTTGGTATATAGCAAAGTTCATTTGGCTATAGGATAAAGGTCATGATGGTGGGCTAAAAAATAGTGACAAATTTTGTAAAGCTCGAAGGTGGAATTTGAAGGGAGAGTCGAGATCTTAAACTTGGGAAAATAATAACATGAGAAAAAGAGGTATTCTAGGAACCATTAATTATCCAAATATTGGAAAGATAATAAAGGATATTGGTGTATATTATCTTCAAATTAAGCTTCTTGTATAGCCTTCTTATCATAGAATATAAGAATATGTTAAAGAGGATAACCTAAAGATCCAGTGGTGTTGGTTTGAACTCCATTTCAATTTGAAATGAGTGTACCTCTTAGGTATTGCAGACTTTCGATCTCTTAAGTAGCATCACACTACATCTATTCATCCTCTCTTATAAGACAAAAAGTGAGGGAACCTCCACACTACAAGCCCCATACCCATGACTCTTGACTATAGTAATTCATGCTATTGTATTGTGGTTTATGTTGCAATGTAGGTGTAAATCCCTCTACGTTTTGGTCAAATCAAGTGCACGGTAGTAATAAAGCACACTGGAAAGGAGATGGCCACCATGCAATTTGAAATGTGATATCACACACCATATGCACACCTAGGGGGGCAGTCGAGTTCCTTGCACGAGATGGGTGTAACATGGAGCACCCAAATTTTGTGTTCCACCATCCTACAATGGGTAGGTCATGCAACAAGGTGCAAGCAACCCACATGCTAGTAATTGTGGAGTTTAAATAATTAACAAGAGGAAGGTATGCAATCATGCATATGGAACAAGTCAAATGATTTGGATGAGCATGTGGATGCATGATTGAGATGAGTCAAACAAGTCGAAAAGGAATGCAAGGGCGAGGTGAGACAAGCCAAACAAGTCAACGGGGAATGCAATTGCGAGGATGAGATAAGTTGGATAGGTTGATCATGTGAGTCACGGAATGACTAGATGAGCAAGTTGAGTTATTAGAGACATAAACATGGTGTGAGAGGGTGAGATGATGCATGGGTTGAATGGAATTGAACTATGGTTTGGAAGTTGAGGCATCAACTAGATGAAGAGTCGTTCCCTAGTGAATGACACATTGGTTGGGAAATGCATAGTCAAGATGCATTTATATGTATAAACTTGGAATAAAATCCAAGCAGAGTTCAACAAGGAAGTAAGACGGTTCAATGGAATAACCAAACTTGAACTCAACAAGAAGGAAGATAAGGGGGTTAGCATGACCACATTTGCGTCCCACCAAATGGGAAGACATGCAAGCTAATATCTTATGGTTTTTATATATGGTGTAACTTCTCTAGATGTGGCAGAGAAATGGTTGCAGTGTGGACTAAATTTTTATGGTTGGTAGAGTGCGACATAGTAGACCAAACTTTGGTTTTTGGCCAAAATTTTGGTGTTGATTGTATAAGGAATTCATGGTTTTTACAAAAAACAAATTTGGGGTTTCCACAGGCCCAAATTTTGGTGTTCTAAAATTTTAGGTTCAAGTGAGTCAAATTTAGGAGCTCAAGCATGCCAAATTTCGGCCTTTTGTATAACATGAATTTTTAGGTTCACACAAGATTGAAATTTGGTGATCAACATAAATTTTGGATTATGTTTGAAATTTGAGGTTTGGACCAAATTTGGTGTTTTTGCTAGGGAAGGCTTATATTGTATGATTTGACATGGGTTTCCAAAGATGTAAGGTGGTTGGATGTGATCGTTGTTTTGTATATGTGATTTTACATATTACATGATGTGAGATTATTATAGTTTGTGCATGTAATATTTTGGTTAAATAAACAGAATTCTTCAAATAAATAACTAAGAAAAAATTGGAGTAGGTGTAGTCCAAACTCAAGTAAACCCAAGTTGAGCAAGTCATTAAAAAGAAAGAACATTGACCTGCCAAATACTCAAATATCCACAGTGCACCTTAAACTGTGTAGGGTATCTAGGGCATGACACTAGAGCCACCAGATCACATGTGCACATATATCCAATAGATCATGTTATGATATCACTAAACAAGTTCATGTAGTTCAATCGTTATTTTCAAAATTAATGTAGTTATTTTGATTGAATCTTGGATTAGGCACACTAAATTAAATTATGATCGTCTGGCTTATAGAGAGAGATACTATAAATTTTGGAAAAATCTATGCCTCAGACAATGTGCCATCTAAAATTCTATACATTTTTTTAATGAAATTTTATTGTTTAGGTATTCAAAGTTAGAATTAACCATAACATGTGCATTAAATTTTGCTTGAAATATAGCATATAATTTATATAAAAACTCGACCTGGCTAATTTGAAGGCTCTCTTGATCAACAAAGGATATAGAAAAGTTAACCAATATTGGAAAATGCAACCATCTAATTCCTGCTAGCATACATGGAAATATAATGAAGATTGGACCTTCATGAGAAAGATATGCAACAACTGGAACAATAAATTACACATAGACTCATCTCAATGAATCAAGTTTTTGACACACTTCGATGGGGCTATAACCCCAATGGGAAATTCATAGTAAAATAATCCTATCATATTGCAATAACCATATACTAGGTACCTAAATATCATATTTGTCCTTCTATACAGAGTCTGAAATCCTGAACCAAGACAAAATACTTCCTTTGGCTACTGGCCAGGAAAAGGGCACCCACTTGGGATAAAATCTATCACCAAAGGCTAAAGGACCTTCTTTATGTATTATTGCAGGAGTAATCCAAGAAACTTTAGGATCACCTCTTAAGACATCCTTCCCCAAAATATTTAGATGAGACTAGTCTCTACCATCTACCATCTTGATCACCAATTTTCCATAATTCCATGCATCTTATCATCTTGTAACTCTTCCCTTTTTCACTCGCCAATTCTCTGCCATGCCTAGTCTTTGTGTCTTGGTTTTCTTCTTTGGTCTCTTTGGAAAGAAAGGAATGGTCACATATGTAAAGGACTCTTTTTTAATCCTAATAATGTTTGAATTTTTTCCTTAGACAGAGTTATGGAAACCACTCTCATCTCTCCCTGGTCATCCGTTGATTAGTAAGATTCCCTATTTCAAGCATATATTCTCTCCTCCCTTTCCATCCATCAACATCCCCTTTATCCTCATCCCATACTCACTCCTCCACCTCATCTCCTTCCTTATGGTCTCCCCATTATATAGCTTTTTTTAAATACAATTTTGATTGCGGCCCAAAGGGAAAACTTGGTCCAATGGGATATGGTTGATTAGTTTAAGACAACAAAGGAATACTCTATTTCTGGTATATTGAGCCATGGGCTCTTCCACGAATCACATTGTGTAATTTTTCACATTGGAAATAGGCTTACAAAATATAAATCAACAAGGATTTAATAAACTTATGGTTGAGGGGGACTCCCAACTAGCCATCTCTTCATTCAAGAAATTGTTACATGGAACCCCCATCGATAAGATTTTCAAGAGTTGATGAATAAATCATCTTTTGCATTAGATTTCCTCACTCATTTCCCCTAATATACTATCAACCCCATCCAATATGTCACTTTTGCAATTCCCCTACAAACAATCTTGACAATCTAGACTACTCCTATTACAACTTCACAGTTTCAACCCCCTGGTTCGACATCTCAACCTCCCTTCTATTTTATGCTTGTAACACTCTGATTCTTCAAGAGCGGCCCTGTGTCAACTCATCAAATCCACCCATTCCCTTAATTAGGGCACCTAAGGGGGCAATGAGCGATAATGGGACAACATTGTCACCATCCCATCCCACCTTATCAACATGCCACCTAAGTTGTTAATGAAATTTAAAGCAAAATTAATGGTCTCCTCAACTGATGTATCCATCGTTCATTTCATTCGACCCAGATTCCTTACTAGCATTGTTATCCCTTTGTTCCTTTATTCCCTGAATCTATCTAAAAGATTGTTTTTCCCTCATAACACTTGGGTTGATTCTTAGTCCTCTAACCGGGCCACCTTTCTTCCCCTTAACAATGTCATTTCTCTGAAATGGTGTTTGAATTCTAGAATAGGCTCAAGCATCAAGCTCGCCACTTGTATTGAATGCTCCTCCCATCGCTTCTCTAGTATACAATGCACACCCATCTCCATCAAAAAAGGAGGGGCACAAGCAACTCCGTGCAACATCCTTTAATGCATTGGTAGATCATTAGAGACTTTTAGTGCAATGTGACTCATCAATTTGATTCCCATTGTACATTACATCTCTTTGGTGGTGCTCTATGGTGTAGGTTGCATCTTTAAGGTGGTGCCTCGCTATGTATTTGATCTCTATCCATAGGTACTATAAGTTCGTGTATTCCTCAACAATTGTTTTATAATCGTGTTCCCAACTTTTAGGATTAAGTAGAAGAAACTATTGTGGTTCTTATTCCTATGGACTACCATGCTTGCAGTATGTCTAGTGCCTGGGTATGGTCCCTAGGCTTTCCTACTTTCCAAATTGCATAGCCTTTGGCCCCCCACTTATCTACAACCTCATGCACCTCCCTTTCCACCTCATGCACATATTGTCCTACAATATTTTGACATCTTGCTATGTCTCTTGGAATCTTGTGGCTCTATCCCCTATGATTTAGTGTTGGATTCTTATTGTTGTGGCACTCACTATAGCTTTGTTATGTCGCTTTCCACCAGTCCCCTTAGGACCCATCTCGCCAAATGAGCCTTACCCCACATGTAACGCCCCACTAATATCACAATACACTTCACAAAAGAATATGCTACTACAGGGGCTCCTCGAGTCATGATGCGGGAAAAGTATGAGCATGTCTCAAATCCTTCTCAGTGTTAGACAATTCAGAGCCCTCACTCCATAACCAACTCAAATTAACTTGAACAGAGCTTAATTTTCTTCGATGGAAGAAATCAACAAGTTCACTAATGCAGATATTTTAGCTTTGACTGTTGAGTAGCTCTCGGATCTAGGGCATACTCATAACCAATAGAACCAACATATTTGCATGGTTGAACTCTTTTGGCATATAAAATCTTTTCTTGGATAAGTGTTAATAGAGACTCATGGTGTCCATTGTGAGATATCCCTATAACTCAATGACCTCATCATAAAGCATAGAGACCAATCCATGGAGAACCGAGTCTTAGCCATGTGTTTGGGCCACAATGAAGGAATCCTCCTCCAAGGCAAGGGGTTTCCTCCCTCTGCCTTCTGACAGCCCTAATTGATGTTTCTACATTGACTTGATTTACATGCTATAGTGGTCTTGAGTTTGTATTTTTCCATGTTTTAGAAATACCTTTTGTTTATGTAGCACGGTTGCATGCATGTTATATGTAGTTATCTTTTTTGTTGAAGATGTCATTTCTTTTATAGTGGATCTTTTATTTGGATATCTTTCTACACAAATAGTACGTTATTTTGAAGCTAAAATCCTCTTATTTTTCTAATGGTTGGGTTTCCCAAGTGGAAAACTACAACAACAAGAATAGGTGACTATGGATGTAATTGGAAGCTTTCATGTGACTATGGATGTAATTGGAAGCTTTCATGAATGATCAATAGAAACTGAAATTTACAAAAAAAAACAACAAAAAATAACTTAGCAAAATTCAAATTCACATAGTTGTATGCAATTTTATAAATAAAAAAGTATATATTTAAAAAATTAATCCATTTTATTTAATTTCATCATTTTATACAATATCCAAATTCATTGTGTTAATACCTAGAATAATTGAAGATATTCTTTTATCCCATAAAAACACTTAGTTTGCTCCATACACTCATAACTTATCAGGACCAAGAATTCTTAACCCTTTTCTTATGGAATATGTCCAACCTTCATTGACAATTTATGATAAGTTAATTCCCTAAAACAACAAGCATTAGGTTGATATTTCATACTCTAACCGTTTAACAATAGTAAAGTGAGATTGCATAGCTTGTCTCCAAGTATACATGATATCCCTGTGAATGTTTAAAAATTGATCACCATCATGACTTCATGATAATTATGGATTTCTTTTTAACCTTAAAAGTTATAAATACTTCTCCGTAACAACAAGTTTAGATAGCAAAACATAATTCCTCTATTAACCAGAAATTTAAATAGAAAAACATCAACTTTAGATAAAAAATAAATAAATCTTTCCTCCATAACCAGAAGTTTAAATAAAAAAACACCTTTCCTCTTGAGCTTTTTCATTCTTCCCCATCTCTCGTTGGGATGATAATTTTCCCTTCTTTTTACAAAGTATCTTTTTTCAAATTATTTTTCTCATAAAGATATTTTTTAATATTGTATTCCTTGTAAACTGTAACCCACGGATTCACTGATATTTAGTGAACACTAATATACACATTAAATTAAAGTCTGAGCAGTATTCTTTGACTAATTGGCATAGGTTTGATTTTGCATGATTCACACATGTTTGAAATTGGAAAGGAAAAAAATTATAATTGATTGTGATATTGTTTTTTCTATTTATTTTCATTGTAATTGGATACTGTTTTTTCTGTTTTCCTTGTAAATATTAATGGCAATAAGATCTGAAGTTAAACTGCCGTTAAGGGATATTGGGTTTCTTATGAGGGGTAGTGTGGCATTGGGTATTTATAGTGAAATCGCTTTTTTTAATTTAAATAATATACTTTTTATTTAAA
>APFE031414849.1:134204-184542 GCA_000404065.3 Pinus taeda | reverse complement strand
ATGTAGGTTGTTTAGCCCTATCCACAAAAATGGCTATGTTTGAGGGTAAGGCTGTAATATACCATTCGCTTCTAACTTGTTCACTTGGCTTATCATCGGTAGGGATTTTGTTCAAGAGTATGTTAAATCGGGAGTTAAACTCCTTAATGGGTTCTCTTGACTCGATCCTTAGATTGGAAAGGTCATTGATGAGTGTAGCCAAGGATCTATCATCGCCGTATTTGGTAAGAAACTGTTCCTAAAAGATATTCCAACTAGTGATGGATCCAACGGGTAAGGAAAAATACCAAGATCCTGCTGATCCTTGTAATGTATAGGGGAACAATCAAACTACAACATGTTCTTCTGTTACTCCCTTCAAATTGACTGACAACATAAAATTATTTATGTGTTCCTCTGCTGACGTTCCAGCACCTGGATTGAACTTTGGTAACCATTTCTTAGGATAATCGGGTAATGGATGTAAAGGCGCAGGCATGGTGATTGCACCAGGGCTTGTCCATGGTCTTTGAGCCATTTTGGGAGTACCAGTGATTGCCTGCAGTGTTCCAGGTGCTTGGGGGGGAGGTGGAAATGAAGACTGAAAGGATTGTGATGTTGGAGGTGAAGTCCCTTGGTGAACAAAAATATGTAATGGTGAAGTGGGTGTTTGACTTCACACAGGTGATGATGAAATGGAAGATGATGGAGAAAAGGTTTCACTACCAGAACCTTTAGTGCTCTTTTTAATCTTTTTCCCTTCGGGCAAAGGAAACTCAGGTGGTTCAATACCTAGTTTTTCGCTTTGAAGTCTGGTAAGGTGAGGAGGTAAGTGGAATTGCGAAGTTTGACTGCCTTGTGATACTTTAGATCTAGGAGGTGAAATCGAGAAGCCTTGAAGTTTCTGGATGATAGATTGAACTTTAGGGGACTCCAGACTTAAGTGTTCTGAAGTATGATGAGGTTGAGCAGTAGTAGTTGATCCTTCCTCGTCTCGTCTGGATACTGATGATTCAGAGTGAAAACGAGAGGTCTGAGGAGAGGTGGAGGGTGATTTACTCTGTAAATGGTCTGTAGGTTTTGGCTTACTCGCCATTCATAGTGGATGGCCCTCCTTCTAGTGCCAGAAATGTTGATGCCCCAAAAATCGTTGTATCAACATTGGGGGATAACCACCCGGTCCGGACCTTAATACAGCTCCTTTTCCATTTGGGATAGTGGCTCTGACTGGATATAATGTGACCAGTTTCCCAATAATGAATAAAAGGGGTGGATAAATGATAGGTTGTCTGATCTAACGATAGGTGAATAATTTAAGCTATCAACAAAATAAGAGAACTAATACTAATCCCGGGAACAATTATTCTTTGGAAATGCAGCGTTTGATGGTCTTTGTCTATTGACAGGCATATCGATGACTCTGTAAAATAAACATAGATATTCATTCATTCAAAGATTACTTCATCTAAATAGTTAAACAAAGTGATTAACTCAATATTTCTGCACTTATCATTTATATCATCGATACCTACATGATTGGAAGAAAAGCATACTATAAACAGCCAATAGTGGAATGCATAAGGATGTTGTTAAAACACATATATATATGCGATAATAGCAAGAGTGATCAAATGAAAATTCATATAACAAGAATGAGTCCAGACATAGATAATAGTACCATATGAGCTGCTAATCAATCCCAATATCAATCGCTATTTGAAATTCTTCCTTCAACGCAGAAATGCTTTCAAACAAAGACAGTAGTGCAACATTTGTATAAAAGTTTCCTTATCAAAATCAGAATGATTGGTCCAGTTTCATAAAAGTAAATATCCTTGAAGTACAATAGTGCAACTTCAGGGTTTAAGTCATATACAAAACTTTACGACCCTTTCTAAATGCATGAAAGGGTCTATAAATACTACACTAAACTAAAAATCTATGAAACCAAAATCGTACTTAATTGGTATCAATTAATGATAACTATCTCTTTGGCAGTGATCTGGCAGTCGGAGGTATGAATCATCCCTTAGGTTGTTTGCCTTTAAACCTGAGCTGGCTTATTGCAAGCATTGGCTCCACTTCGGGTGGTCTGTTCAAGGGAGAACTGACTTGGGCAGCAAAGGTGGCATCCTGAATATCGGGGATAATACACCTGATTGCATATGTGAGGCATTTCAGGGCGGCTCTCTGGCTGTGCGGCTTCACTAAAAAGAACCAATAGGCATCCCATGTCAAGCTGTTAATTCCCGTGATTAACCTTCCATTTTTCTCTAGCGCCGGGTAACATGACTGCTCCAATATCTTCGTTGTTGTTAATTTGCCTGGAGTATATTGAGAAATCATGTTAGACAAGTAAAGAGTATTATTAACCAATTCAACCAAATTACTAGTGGTTGTCTTGCATCTTGAAATCGCTCTTTCTGCCTTCATTAATTGAGATTTCCATTCTGTAAATAATATTTCTTTGTGCGATTCTAGAATCCTTGGTAGGTTAGTTGCCTGTCCCTGATCGGTATCTTGCCATTCCAGAAAATTGGTCAATGTTTCTTCGGCTTGATCCAAATCTGTCCTTGCCTTTTCTACTTTCTCACTTATGGATGCCGCTAAATCGCATAATGGTTCTGCCTGGGTGATTTACTGACACAAAAGCTTCATCTGATTTATCAATCCCTTGTTTAATTGAAATGCCTCTGTTTTGAATTCATTTATCTATGGGAGCTTCTTTGTTTGCTCAAGCTGGGTTGATAATTGAGCAATCTGCTGATCTTTGGATTTCAGCATTTGCTCATTTGATGCTTTTAGCTGCGCCAATGCCTCAGATAGCTCCTTTTGCTTTTGGACTGCACTGTCGTCAATCCTCTGTTTTTCTTCCTGCAATTGTTTAGTCAACTGATTGTTTATTTGTTGCTGTACTAGAAATTGTTGTTCTGCCTACTCTGCCTTTTGCTGCGCTTCCGATAATTGTGCTTGTAGAGAAAAGATATCCTGGTCTTTTGTCTTCAATAAACTACTCACCTCTGATGCTTTGTCTATTGTCGCTGCCGAACAGGCTCCATCATATTGCGATAGTTTTGTCAAATCATCAGAGGGGTCAAATTCCTCTTTCCATAGCACATTGCCCGTTACTGTTTGTTCTGGGAATAAAGAAGGTTGATCAGTCCTTCTCCTCTTCCTCTGTCGTTTCACTACAACTTTATGCCTTGGGTTATAGAAGACATCCAAGGGAGGAATCTCTTCAATCTGCAAAATGACTTCGCCGGAAGGATCCTTCGGGATTATTTCCACTTCTTTTGATTTGGGTGGGTCGTTGGTTTCACCTGAAACCTGCTTTGAAGTCGCCTCCTGTGTATTGACCTCTTTTGATGTCTCATCATCTTTAGAGCATTGAAGGTTGCCGATAATTGAATTAAATTGCTGCCATTCCTGGAGCAATTTCGGATCAATCTGTGTATCTTCATTTACATTTAAACTGCTCTGTTCTTGCTCTTTTTCCTGGGCCTCTTCTTGTATTTTCTCATGCACTTCTTCCTGTTGCTTTGATGTAACAAGAGGTTCTTTATCAAGTTGCTGGTCAGGCTCGCTTGATTCTGTTTTTGGAGTCGTCGCTAACAGATCTGGAGGTAGAGTTTGCAACCTCTGCTCTCTAAGTCTGTTAAATTCAACTAGTCCCTCATCTCTGTATTCAATTATAGCGAGCGATTTAACTTGATACATTGACTCGGTCGATGCAAACAAGTCCTCAAATCTATCTTCTTTATGCTTTAACTTGGTCAATTTGGCATGTTCGAATGCATTATAGGCGACTTTGTTTGGATCAAATCGCCTGCTCGGTAGAGTTGCCAAGGTTAATGAATTTATTTTCTCAGCTTCTTTCTCTACATGTTTGAAATCATGTAGAGTGTAGATACCACATCTCAAGGGAAAAGAGGGTCAGACGTGCTTCTTAGCTTTCTTTAGAGTTTGTGTAACTCCATCGGAGATGATCTGATAGGCTATTTCCCTGGCCAGCAGTTTATCAGGGATGTATAGAGGAAGAACGTGGCATTTGGCTTGACTGCCAAAAACTCTGATATAAGTGAAATTTTCCTCCCCGAACCAACTTCCTATGGATGTTAAATCAATCCCTGCTTGGTAGGAAATCTTAGGGGCAGGCTTATTGAAAATAGAATGATGAAGGCGCAACATGAAGCTGTTACAGATTTGATACAAATGGTGCTTGTAGTTGGTTTTCCACAACTTTTGATGGTATATGTGAACGGGTGTGGGGTCTTGCGACATCCACCTCCATCCGAGCACAGGAAATTCATAATTAAAACACAGGACATCTAATATATAGGCACTATAGTAAAATGGGGGAATGAACCTTTCAGTGACGCGGGACTTGGATCTAAAATCAAGAACTGTGGATGCTAACTTATCGGACAGTATATTTGCCCAATCCATTATGTCACCACTACATGCCGCCTCCATTAAGGGGACCATTTCTATGGTAAAATTGGCGGAATCGTGTAATCCCCACAACCTACACATCATTATCCCAGCATAGCAATAAGGAGAGCATAGAGAATAGACCGAGTACTTACCTGAAGATTCGTGCTTGTGTTTTGCTGGATTTTGTCTCCAATCCCGAATGGGTTTAGATTCAGTCTCATTCTCAGCTCGAAATTTCTCCAGAAATGTCGTGTTATATTTCTTCTCCGGCACCGGTAAATGATACATTTGCCTTAAATCCTCAGCTTGAAAGGAACTGAAAATTCTCCCATCTCTGGTGCTGAAGGTTCTGTCTGTAATTGGGATTTCCTGAATCACCCATCTAACCACATCTGTATATGGGAGGATTTGCTCTCGAGCCGCTATTCGATGAAGAAAAGAGTTGGCTAAATCCCTTAGATTAGCCTCGGATTTGCGAGTGCTGTCTGCTGAGACTTGTATTGCTGTCACCCTTGGCTCTTCGACTTCAATCAAATTATAGGTGCCTTGCCAAGTAGTTCTGGCAAGTCCTAGGCATGTAGTATCCGATATTAGTCCTTTCTTTTTAGTACTTGGATCAACGACAGGTTGCCCTGTGGCCGGCGAAGTGGAAGCCATTGTAGTTTTCTTGGACTTCTTCCCCATTCTGCTTGAATCTGTTACTTCGGAAGAATTCTGCACAGAAATGATAATGAACGTAACATAGAAAATGATATCGCAAATCGAAAATGAGTAAGATATATATCGATAAATGCATGGCGAATGATTAAGTTAAGGTTGTTAGGTAAACTTGACTCAGGATAGAGTCAAAAAGTTGATGAGGTTAAATAGTGATGGTTTTGGGGAACATGGTATTGTGCACCCATGGTATTCTGCCCGTGGTATTATATGTAATGGAGCCTATAAAAGGCTGGAAGGACTTCATTGTAATGCATGGCCTGGAGGTGAGCGGTGAAGGCTCACTTGGCCGGATTGGGCAGGGTTTTGGCCAAGGATAATGAAATTTCATTATGATTGGGTTTTTCCCGGATAAACATGTGTATTT
Organism: Pinus taeda; assembly: GCA_000404065.3. NCBI lineage: Eukaryota > Viridiplantae > Streptophyta > Pinopsida > Pinales > Pinaceae > Pinus > Pinus taeda. The sequence goes on along the minus strand of APFE031414849.1, from coordinate 179,045 downwards.
ATGTGTTTATGGTTATTGCTGGTTAATTTTATATTTATTCCTCTCGGTAATTAATTTATGTTCTTATGCGGTAAATTTCTTAACAATTGGTATCAGAGCCATGTATTGGCTTCAAAGGGCTTCTTTGATGCCAAGGGTTTATAGTGCCTGATGAGATCAATGCAGCCTTTTTTACAGATCAGTGCATTTGCGATATATTGTTCGGGATTCCTGGGGCTATTTAAAGAAGGTCAGCAGAAGAAAATTGTTCATGTGGCTTCGAAAATTGTTTGTTTTCTGCTACATGAGGCCACCGGTGTTGGAACCTACGAGGTTCTCGTCAAGCTCGCAGTTGAGAGGTTTGATAGAATTTTTTTGAGCAAATCAAATTGAGAGATGATGGATCAGAATCACAGCAGCAATAAACAAAAAATAAAAGAATAAAAAAAATAATGAAGTCAAAATTATTGCATGTAAATGGGCATACTACTGTAAGACCTGGTAAGGCATGTGTACCCCTTGGTGATCACCGGTAAAGTCTAGGTTAGACCTAGGTGATAGGGGGGATGTCAGGTTAACAATACCCTGAGTAAAAACTTTGAGGGGGGTAAGAGCTAGAGTGAGCGGGATTGTCTCACTTAGCAGGTTTGGCTGGAGTTAGTCAAGGAACCCCAAGTCAAGTTTAAGGGGGGAAATTGTTAGGTAAACTTGACTCAGGATAGAGTCAAAAAGTTGACGAGGTTAAATAGTGATGGTTTTGGGGCACATGGTATTGTGCACCCATGGTATTCTGCCCGTGGTATTATATGTAATGGAGCCTATAAAAGGCTAGAAGGACTTCATTGTAATGCATGGCCTGGAGGTGAGCGGTGAAGGCTCATTTGGCCGGATTGGCCAGGGTTTTGGCCAAGGATAATGAAATTTCATTATGATTGTGTTTTTCCCTGGATTTGGGGTTTTCCCGGATAAACATGTGTATTTATGTGTTTATGGTTATTGCTGGTTAAATTTTATATTTATTCCTCTCAGTAATTATTTATGTTGTGCAGTAAATTCTTAACACTCTTTACTCCTGTTTTAGAGAATGAGCAAAATCCTGAAGCGGAGGTCACTAAGAAGAAGCTCTCGTGCTTAGTGAAAATACCAAGGCACTTAGACAACGGAATTAGAACTCAAATTCGACTTGCGTAGCTACATTTGGATGAGAAAACCCAAATCAGGGACTTCATCAAAGCAACCATACAGATGAAGCGGGTAACATGCTTATATCCAAGTCTTTTAATTGAATATTCTTTGGAGTTCTGAACATCTAGTACATCTGCTTTAGTCTTTTGAAATTTTTTTCTTCTTCTTACTCTGCTATATTTCATATGCGGTTTTGTGTAGTCCAACACAGAACAAATGATAGAGAGGTTGAGAGCTGTAAGGCAGGAAGATAGGGCATTTTGTGAGGCAATCAAGTCCAAATGACAGAGATAGAATTAGTGCAGTTGACCTTGAGGCTTGAACAGAGTAAAGAATAAAATGTTTGCAGAAGAGTTTGATGAAAATGTGTACTCATATCGCAAGGATTGCTTTTAAATCATATGTGTTACTAATTTATTGGTTGTTCATAATGAACTTGTTAATTTTTGTAAATAGATATACTAGATGCAATATAGAATTGAACACAAGAGCATGCCTTTACGGGAAGAAAAACAATTGTTGCGTGAGATGAAAGTGATGAAGCTTAATCGGTATTGAAATAGTATGCACAAACCCATCCGATATATCTACCATTTGGCAAGTAACTGACCTATAGGTTATATAAAGAATTGGCATGCCGATATTGTGTGAAGGCACTTATTAGTGCTCAGCCAATAGCAAAACAAGCCCAATGTTACATAAGTATCTATATTGAAACAGTGTGCAGAAACCCATTACACAAAATTTACGACAAGAATGGGAGTTATAGAACAAACCCTACGCTACATAGACCTGCCATCAAAACACCCCATCCAGAGGACCATTAAAGAATACTTGAACAAAAAATAAAGCATCTATATGTGACATCAGAAACCAAAAATATTTCGTGAAATTGCATATTCAGGTCATTTTTAAAAACACTAGAAATTCGCAACCTCGAAAAAAACCACCATGAGATATAGTAAAACCATATAGTGCATATTCAAATTGCAGTTACAGACATATTAAAACCTGATTTTCTGCTTCGATACAACCCATCGAGAGTAATAGAGATCCAAATCAAAAACCAGACAAAGTTTACAGAACATCAAAATACCAAGTCCAGGGACAGTTACCTGCATATTTCTCTACTACCAACAAGGTTATTACAGAACCAAAACATAAGACCACTTGCAAACAAAAAAAACCTTAGCACAACATCATATTACCTATCTCCTCCAGCTACCACCATTGGAACCACCACCACCATAACGAGAACCGACACCGCCGCCACCATAACCACCACCCCCACCACTGTAGTTGCCACTACCGCCATAACCACATTCGCCACGATCACGGCTTCCACCGTTACCCCCACCACCACCGCCCCACGGTAGCCACAAGAGCTACCGCCTCCACCACCGCCCCTGTTTCCTCTAGACTGGGCTGGATTAACGGTGATGCTCCTCCCGTCAAGCACTTTACCATTCATTGCATCGATGGCATCCCTCATCGATTGCTCATCGTTGAAGGTCACGACGCCGAATCGACAGGATCTAATGGTTTCCCGATCAGAAAACAAATCTAGAGAAAAACCCTCAGAAAAGAACTTTATTTGTCAAACCGAAAACCCCAAAGCAAACCCTAGTTTTGCGAAACCCTCAGAAAATGATTAAATCTGTGAAAATTCAAAACCCCAAAAGAAAACTTTAATAAAACCTATCAAATTCAAAACCCCAAAAATAATAAACCCTAATTATGATAAAATGGACATGACCATGAGAATTCGAGAGATTAACACACAAATAATGGCTTTACCTTGGATTCCACGACTTCGCCATAAGGGCTGAAAGCCTCCTGTAGGCTTCTATCGTCAGTAGACCATGCAAGACCTCCAACAAAGCATCCAAACTCAGCATCTGCTGAAGCCATCTTCTCAGACTGAAGTTTAAGAAAACTTGACAAAACAAGAGAGAGCAAGAAACCACTACCACAGGACCAGATCCAGGACCAGAACTAAAAACGAACAGAACCAATACGAACCAGGGACAGAACACCCCATAAACAGGTAGCATGTTACGATAAAATGGACATGACCATGAGAATTTGAGATATTAATACACAAATAATGGCTTTACCTTGGATTCCACGACTTCGCCATTGGGGTTAAAGCCTCCTGTAGGTTTCTGTCATCACTAGACCATGCAAGACCTCCAATGAAGCATCAGAACTTAACATCTACTCGAGCCATCTTCTCAGACTGAAGTTTAAGAAAACTTGACAAAACAAGAGAGAGCAAGAAACCACTAACACAGGACCAGAACTGAAAACGAACAGAACCAATACGAACCAAGGACAGACTGCCCCATAAACGAGTGAGAAAGTAGGGTTTGGGCTAGACAAGAATGGCACCATGCTAATATGGGCCTTAGGTTTGGAGTGAGGCATCACAACTGTCTCTTCATCCCAAACCCAACCGAGAAGAATAAAAGAACATCGAGTTTCTGCAAACTGTTTCTGCAACGAATTGGTAACCACCTTGATCGAATGACTGAACCTTCTGCAATCATCTAACATACAATCTTGTGGTGCACAAGATGACAGGTGTGCATAGAGGGGAGTTGATTTCAGAGGGAACGCATTAGGCATAATTACATAATAATAATAATAAGAAACATATATTATGAATATTTAATAAAAATAAAAAATTAATATATAAAAAAATTAATTATCAAATGAAAATAAAGTTATACAATATTAATTATAAACATATTTTGTATTCAAAATTCATAAAAGTTCATAATTTTTTTTTTTTTTATTTTTTTTTATTTTTTGTAGGCAAAGGTGTTACTCTTGTTTTTCTATTATCAAGTCAAAAAATTACAGCAGTATTGGTGGAACCATCTACCCGCCCACCAGGGGAAACCGAGTAGGGCATCCACCTAAAGTTTTTAACAGCATACCAAAAAAAGAAATACCACCTTCTGTTTTTCCAAGCTATATAAACGACACAGCCATTCCATGTTCTAATTCTGCTAATATACACATGGTAGCTATCTATTACAAAACTATGAAACCTATCTAAGCTATCTATATGCCGTAGATTCATCAAAAAAGAGAACATGAAAACTAAAGTTACTCAGGTGCATCTCCAAGAATCGGTGAGGTCTCTTTGCTGCTTCGCTACTGACCGTCTTTAAGTGTTTGCTGGATTTCATCTAACTTTTTCTCCTGCATTTCCATGGAAATTTGCAGGATGTGGAGCTCCCGTCTCAAATTAGGGACTCCCTGAGCCAACTCTGCCATTTCAGTAGCAGCCTGCTCCAAAGCCTTAGCAAGTAACCGTTTCATCACCCAGTAAATGTGTAAGGACTGCTTGAACAGAGACATTCTGCCTCTCGTATTGCCGGGGTCATGCACCAGAAATTCCCAGTCCTCCATCTCCGAGTCGGATTGGACTTGGATAGCTTCTTCTTCCATGTTTTGGATGATCCTCCTGATTCTGGGACTGGTATTCTGAGAGTAGGCTCTCTCGGCTTGCTGTATTTTCTGTTCAAAGGTCTGTCTGGCCCTCTTGGCTGGTCTCCTACTCTGCTCCGGCGTTTCTCCCCTGCCTCCACGAGCCCTATTGGCCTTGCTATCTTGTCCACTATTTGGTTCTGCCTCATGGTCACCTTGTCGATTCCTCCTCTGTTGCCCTCGGTGCGGTACCCTTCTGCCCCGCCGGCTCCACTGGCTGACTCCCATAGCGTACTGCTCCCATTCCTCTGCATTCATGCTCTGCTCTCGACTTTCGTCCTCATTTGAAATGTCGAGAATTTCATAAATTTCCTCCGGTTTCTCTTCTTTCATCACCCCTTTCCCCTTCCTGTCTTGCTCTCTAATTCGTTCCGCTTCCATCTCTTCTGCTAACCTGGCTCTCTTCCTAGTTTCCATAATACCACTCACAGATGACCGACTACGCTTAGCGCGGGAGGCTCTCAAGGGTCCTGTGTTTCCTCTCGCTCTGCGAATGTTAACTAAATTCTCTTGATGCCAGGTGCTTTGCATGCAGGCTGTTATAAGTTCCCAAATCCCGCTCCTCCTATCTGTCCCATTGTCCTTACCCTGCCATCTGTTACTCCGATCATCGCATTTCTTATCAGCAATCTTATTAGATTTATTCCCATTTAAGGTCGCTGACATGTACTTGCCTTCTCTGCGCCAGTTCAAATCTATGATTGGGTCTTCATGAGGTGGATTTTTCCTCTCTGATTTCGCACCTTCTCGATACGATCTCGCATGGTGATCGTCGATCTCCTCCCCAGGTCCTTTCTGACACTCCTTTACTGTCTGACCCAAATTCTGTCTGTCCCCAGTATTTCACACGAGTATTGCAATTCGCGGGGGAGTCCTATTCATGATGATCCTGTGTGGCCTGGTCATGGTCATGATTTATGATATTGGCCAGTTCCGTCCATTCCGCATTACCTTGAATCATTCTCCACATGTTGTCTATCTTGCCAGCTCAGCCCTTACAACCCCAGTTGGCAAGAAAATCCGCTGCACGATTCCCGTTTCGTTTTACATGGGTGAAGATTTTGTAGTCCATACCTTTCAGCAGTTCTGCAATGTCCTGAACGATGCCCGCTGTTCGCCAGCTGCTAGTGACCTATTCCCAGTTTCTACAGTTATTGATCTTTTTAAATGTTTCAATGACCAGTTGCGAATCCCCCTCGATCTCAAGGTTTCTATAACCGTTGCGTATTGCTATTCGGAGGCCCTGGTGGACACCCCATAGCTCGATCTCGTTATTAGTCATTTCTCCTCCCCACTCCGCAAAAATCCACCTGGTATTCTGCTGGTTGTCCCTAAAGATTCCTCCAAATCCAGCATTCCCTGGATTTCCTTTCGAGGCCCTGTCAAAGTTTAATTTGACGAAATTACCTTTCGGGTACTCAAACCTGTCCTGGCTCTGATTGCTTGTGGTGATCCTCGCAGGCTATTTATTATGGACCATCTCAAAATTTATATTTAACGATTTGAGGATGTGGTCCTCTCCCAGATCCGCCTTCCAATCCTCCATCACCCATTTTTCCACTAATATCGTTTCTCTGGTGAGAAGGACAACCCATTTCCATATTTTTTCCCAATTTTTGCCTTTGTTCCGAAAAATTCTTCGGTTACGTTCCTTCCACACCATCCAGAGGACGAATCCTTCCATGAGGTCCCAGGCTCTCCGCACTACTCTTCATTGTAATTTTTCATTCTGCCATAGGAATATTATCTCTCCAGTATCTTTCGGATACTTTCCAAGTTTACAGAATAGCCTCCCTACTTCCCTCCAAATATTTCTGGTATAGTCACAATTGATTAGTAAATGTTCCTGCGTTTCTAGCTCACTGTTGCATAAGTGGCATTTTGAGGGACCATTGAATCCTTTCTGCTGGAGCTTGTCCCAAGTCAAGATTTTATGATTGGCAACCAACCACGCAAAAATAGTAACTTTTGGCCGCCAGTGTTTTCCCCAAAATATTTTCCATTCCTGGGTTCTTTTCCAGGCAGCTTGGTGATCTGTCAAGTAGTAAGCTTCTCTGACTGTGAAAGTTCCTTTCGAAGACTTTCCCCATATGATGATATCATGTCCTGTTCTCAATTTAATTTTTCGGGATTCAATTTCCTTCCAAAACACCTCATGTTGTTCCTGGTTTGTCTCAATGTGCCAGTCCTCCAGAGATTTCCACTTCCTCCAGATCCCATCCTCTTCGTTTTCCTTCCAGAAATCTTTAATATATTTGTAATTGTTCCCAATTCTGTTCTGAAGGTCCTAAATGCCTTGGATGCTGTTCATTTTCTCCCGTTGATGCCATTTCTCTTCCCAAAATTTAGCTTCCTTCCCCTCTCTAATTTCCTAGAAGATATTATCGTGAACGATGTCACGGTTTTGGCTGGCTAATTCCCAAACATTTGAACCCCTCGGGGTTTCCTGTATGCGATAAATTTCCTCTGGTGATGAGGGCATATTGTATTTATACCTCCAAAGCTGCTTCCATAGATCATTTCCCCCTCTCAACCAACGCCACCAGAGTTTAGCACCAAGAATTTTATGGAGCTTACTCGGATCCCTTAGACCCAGACCTCCCTCCTCCTTGTGTTTTATCAAATGCTTCCAGGAAATTAATGCCCACTTCTTCTGGTTAGAGGACCCACCCCAGATAAATTTCCTTAGTATTTCTCTGATCTTGACACAGACTCCTTGGGGGACTGCCATAACCGAAAGGGGATATATGGGAATTGCTTGTAAGACAGATTTAGCCAAAACAACCCTTCCAGCCATATTTAAAGTTCTGAAGGTCCAGTTTGCCATTCTACTTGTTAATTTGTCAAGGATCCCCTGCCAATTCTTCAATCTTTTTGAGCTGTAATCAAGGATATTACCCAAGTATTTTGTTGGGAGATCTCCTTGTTTGAATCCAAGCAGTCTGGATAAATATCTTTTCACTATCTCCACTGTATTAAATATAAAGGTGCAGGATTTGTCCTTATTTATTTCCGTGCCAGAAGCCTCCGCAAATAAGTCAAGAGTCCTTTTTAGGTTTCTCACTTCCCGCACAGTTGGTTCCCCGAACACCATGATGTCATCAACAAATTGTTGATGAGTTATGGGAAGATCATTACCCCATAGCCTGAGCCCTTTGATCTTTCCAACAACTCTTTCTTGCTTAAGGTATCTGCCTAACCCTTCAGCGGCAAGGATGAACAAGAAAGGCGAGATAGGGTCACCTTGCCTAATTCCTCTGGAGGCCTTAAAGGTCTTAGAAGGAGTGCCATTGACTAATATTGAGAAGTTGGGGGTTGAAATACAATTGAGAACCCAACTTATCCATCTATTACTAAAGCCAAAGCTTCTTAGGATTTATTCTAGGTATTGCCAACTGACTCTGTCATAGGCTTTTGACAAATCAAGTTTTATCATCATTCCTTTTTGTTTCTTAGTTTTCATAGAATGGATAACTTCTTGGGTAACTACTAAACCATCCAGAATTTGGCGTCCCTCCATGAATCCAGTTTGCTCTGGGGATATTAATTTCTCTAGCAACGGTTTTAGCCTTTTAGCCATGAGAGAGGAAATTATCTTATAAATAACATTACAAAGGGCAATGGGTCTAAAGCCCTTGGCATCCTCTGCATTATCAGTTTTAGGAATCAGGGAGAAAAAGGTAGAGTTAAGAGCAGTCCATACCTTTTGGTTCATCCGGGATTCTTCAACCAGATCCAGAATTTCCTTGCCCAAGAAATGCCATCCCGCTTGATAGAAATCCACTGTAAAGCCATCAGGACCGGGGGCAGTTCCTTTCTTCATGCTCATCACTACTTGCTCCACCTCATCCAGACTAGCCACTCTCATTAGGGCTTTGTTTTGGTCTTCAGTAACCATTCTGGGTATAACTCTGCATATTTGCCTGATTACCTCAGATCTATCCACTTGAGGTTCCGTTAGAATTCCTTTGTGGTAGTCCATCAACACTCCTTCAATCCCCTTCTGCTCCACAATCCTTTCCCCGTTTTCATTCTTGTTGAGAATATTCTGTTTCTCTGTCTATGGTGAACCATTGCTTGGTGGAAAAATCTGGTGTTCCTCTCTCCTTCCCGAAGCCATTTGATCCTAGACTTCTGCCTCCATAACACTTCCTCCTGTTTCCTTCTTTCTTCCAGTTTCCCCAGAATTATTCCTTCTTTTACGGAGCTTTCCTCTGTTCATCCTTCATTGATTATTTTTTGCTGAATTTCTTCCATTTTTGTTTCCAGTTTTTGTTTTTCCTCCAAAATATTTCCAAATTCCTCCTTATTCCACTTTTTTATCCTCTCTTTTAACTCTTTTAACTTGAGTTGGCAGGTATGCATTTTACCTCTCCCTTGGGCTGTACTTTGCTGCCACCATTCCTCCAGCTTTCCTACAAAATCAGGGTGTCTAAGCCAAAAGGTTTCAAATCTGAAAGGCTTCTTGCCTAGATTAGCCTTAATATCTACTTCTAGTCTAATTGGCCAGTGGTCGGAGCCAAGAGCTAGCATAATTTTGGCTTCTATAAAAACATCTCTATTCATTATTGTTTCAGAGACTAAAAACCGGTCCAATCTGGGACCTATCTGATTCCTTCCCCCTCTCCTGTTGTTCCAAGTAAACACCCCATTATTGGTTGGTATATCGACAAGTCTCAAACCTTCAATCGTATCACTAAATAATTCCATACTCTGGTCTACTCTCCTTATGCCCCCTTTTTTTTCTTGAAGGGATCTTATTATGTTAAAATCGCCTCCTACTATCCAGTCATTGTCTGGATACAGTTTCCGGGCTGTTTGGAGATTCTTAAGGAAATTTCCTCTGTCTCCCGGGGTATGGGGACCATACACACATGAGATTAATACCTGCTCTTTTGTACCTTCTATTCTCCCTAGTCCTGTTAAGATTCTGGGCATGCTAGTCCAGTTCTCAAAGATTATATCATTTGGGTTCCAGAGAATTGCAATGCCACCAGCAGAGCCTATTGCATCCTGACCTATGATTTCATAATGCAGTTTACTGATTTTAATAATACCTTCCATCTGCTGCATAGTAATTTTGGTTTTCTTGTAGAATCATTATACTTGGTTTTTCTTTTTTCAATTTCTCCTTTATATATCTCTGTTTACCCTTGCTATTCAAACCTCTAATATTCCAACTGACAATAATCATTTAAAACTTTTTAGAGGGGTAGGAAAATACCTCAGAGAGAGGTATCACTTTACCAAAATTAATCAAGACTTCCCCAACAGCTTGGATCGTTTCGTTCAGTCTTTTTCTTCCTCTTTTTCTACTGCTTTTGCCAGATCCGCCTATTCCTGTCTATTCCTTCCCCTGTTCTCCTGAAGTGAAATCCTGATCCTCCATATTCCTTTTGTTCCTTTCTTTAAATTTTTGGAAGGCTTCCTTATACATTTGTTTCTGCTGATTTGGGATAAACCTTTCGTCCAAGTTCTTCCATTCCTGGATTAATTTCTTCATGACTATTTTCTCCTCAGCTTCGTTTTCTTGCTGTTGTTCTGTCTCCATTGGGCTCTGATTATCCTGTGTTTCTATCCCTTCCTCTGGTGTTTCTTTGCTTGTTTCCCCTTGTACTACCTTCTTTTCTCCTGATTCTTGGAAAAAATCCATAGGTCCATTTTCTAAGTCTTCGCCTTCCGCCATATTCTCCTCAGTTTCTTCATTATTTTGCTGCAGAATTTTGAACTTATTCTGACTTTCGATGTTTGGTGATTGTGTAGGTATTGGTGTTCTTGCTCCTTCTCCTTCTCTGACCAGTTTCTTTTTCCTGATAACCTGTTGGAAATCTTTTTCAGCCTCCTCCTTTCCTTCTGCTGCCTTCGGCTGTCCCTCAGGTTTCTTTGTGTAATCTTCTTCCTTAGTTAGGGGACATTGCCTAGCTAAGTGGCCATATTCGTGGCAACGGCGGCACCTAAAAGGAATATGCTCATAGTCCAGCGGCTGTTGCCATATCACATCATGGTATTCCAGCTCAATATGCTCTGGGAGGGGCTCCGCTATATTCATATAGATACAGATTCTTGCATAAGAAGTGAACTTATCTCTCTTTGTTGTGTCGGCTACCTTGGTAAAAGCCCCAATGGTGTTGCCAATCCCTTCCAAAATTTTAGGGTTCCAAAATTCTACTCGGAGTCCAAACAATCTGACCCAAATCGGGGCTTCCAGCATCCTTTCGTTGTCCGGATTGTACCGTTCCTCCCAGAATTTCATGAACATGCCTGCGTTATTCATGAAGTATGGCCCTTCCTCAAAGACCCTCTCCTTGTCCTCCAGATTTGCAAAGATTGTCGTGAAAAATCCTTTTGCGCCCAATTTCAGTTCTATATGGCCCTTTGGTTTCCATCTCTGGTAGATCCATCTGTATAGCTCTTTTTCATTTGGCCAATACCCAACAAACTTGGGCATGATCTTTCATGTAGCTGGTGTAGTCTTCCAGCATGTTGTTGGGTATTACATATCTCATCTTCTTGCTTGCCCTTGGTAGGCATTTTCCACCTGTCTTCAGTTGCCACAGTTTACCCATCACCGGTGGTTCCTTGTTATTTTCCCTGAACTCATTACCATTTTCAGAACCACTTGCCTCTCTTGCAACTATGTTCTTAAAGGAGGGGATCTCTCCCCTCCCCTTCTAGTTCTCCATTTTACCCTCAGCCCTTGCAGCTTCGAAAATCTACCGCGGCGCTGAGAGAAAAAACGGTTCTGCCCCTCTCTGCTCAGACTGTCCTGCAGCGGTGCATGCCAGGACTGAAACCCTATTCAGAACCGCTCCCTCAGCTTCTGCTCCTTCACCATCCTTTTTTTTTCAAATTTTTATTTTTATTTTTAAATTAACTAACTGAATTCTTTTTAATTAGTTTTTGAATGTATAAATAAGTTCTTGAGGCATTTTTTATTATACAGAATTTACAAATTAAACTTTTAGTTCCAACCAATTATTGTCACATTTCAAGCACTTCTAACTAGAAAATATGCCTAAATTTTTCTTAAACAGTTAGCTGAAGGCATAACTGAGTCACAAGTCCAGGTTGCCTCCCACATTTAATGTAACAGGTTTGTGGTTAACAGATAGCTACGTATTTTACAAGTTTATAGCTTCTTAAATTTGAAAATTTCCAGGTTTCACCGGTTAGTCACATTGAAAAACTCAGATAAAAATAAGTGCGAAACAAATATAATGCAATGCAGAATCCAGTCCAAAACAAATATAATGCAATGCAGAATCCAGTCCAAAACAAATATAATGCAATGAAGTGCAAAACTTGAAAAACTCAGATAAAAATAAGTGCGAAACAAATATAATGCAATGCAGAATCCGGTCCAAAACAAATATAATGCAATGAAGTGCAAAACTTGTGACACAATTATCAGTATCCAGTCCAAACTTGTCCAACAATTGTCAAAATATGTGAGTTAAAAATCCTGGTAAGCAAGCTATTTCATTGGTTTCCCTGGAAGTGACTAGTAATTAAAAGTGGTCTTATTAAGTTTAACCTCGGCCTATAAACCAGTCATCGAATTCATAACCTGAAACTTGAATGGTTGGAAATCAAATTTAGGTTTTCGAACTTTTATTACCGTTAGAAAATAAATAAATAAACGTAGTGTAACGTCAAATTCCAGTCCTGCTTGCATCTCCCTAAGATGTCACGATAACCTATGCACGTAAAAAGATGATTCCAATCCTGCTTCCATCTCCCCAAGATGTCACGATAACCTACGCACGTAAAAAGATGAAAAAACTGTGTAGTGTGAAATTCCAAGGCCTGGCTGCACCTTCCACAAGTGTCCTATATGGGAAGCTTATTTTAAATAGTTGACAATTTTGTGAGGAAATTGTTGGGTTTTGTCCAACATTTTTGGTTAGATCTCTTACAAATTATAATAATTCTTGAGTGTGGAGTTGGCTAAATATAGAGAGTTGGTTTAACTGAGTTATTGAAGGTTCACTGTTTGAGTGTTGAGTCAGGCCTAGTTAAGTGGTAAAAGACTTTTAGTGTCTAGTTGCATGTAATAGAAAAGTTTTCAATACCCTTCACCTGTTTGATCGTAAGAATCATGAATCATGTTTTCTATGTTGAAATTTAAAAAAATTATATTATAGTTATCTAGTGCTTAAATATAAACTGGTAAAATCCTGTTGAAATTAAAAAAAAAAACATATTAGATTTATCTGGAGGTTAAATAAAAATCATGTTAGAGTTATCTAGTGGTTAAATATAGCTCTTTAGGAATACTTGATAATATTAAATCTATTTCTGATATTAAAATTACTATACACACACTAAAAATTTAAAATTTTGCAATCTAAAATTGTTCTCACAACAACACTGTCCTCTATGTATGAGTACCTTCACGAGACGTACTCAGTTATCCAGAACACACTGGTTAAGGTGGGAATATACACATCATTACCCGGTGCTTTTAGGTTCACGTGACACACCGTCCACTCTGGTACCTAGTGCTTTTAGGTTCACGTGAGACACCCTCCACTCTGTAAGCGCGCCAGAATACGTTTACACCAGATTCCCGCCGTTCAAAATTTTTACAATACTGAATGGATAAATAAGGGTGGAAATACACAACGTCATTCCCTAGTGCATTTAGCTTCACGTGACACATTATCTAGTGTAAACCGCACAAGTCAGAAAACATTGATACAAATGAGAATAGAAACCCTAGCCTTTAGGCTTACGTGACACACCATCTATAATGTAAGCCGATCGCTCCTAATGTGCTTTTTTCATCATTGTCGGATGCATCGTTCACGGGGTTTTGGGGGCACTTCAACACAGTGCGATAACATGCTGGATTTGTATCTGGACGTGCCTCTTACAAGATTGACAACATCCACTAGAGACATAGTAGTGCGTTGGGTCGAATGGAGGGTATTATAGCCTCGAGGGATGTTCACAGGTCTTAATCGTCATACATATAAGCTTTAAATTAGGGATATAAAAAAGAGATTTGACAGTGCACTCTATAATCAGGGAATCTTGATTTCAAAAACTTGATTTTTAATTTATTCTTTAAAACAGTGGGAGAATATTTGTCAATTAAGTGTGAGATAGTTATTCATTGCCCTGAGGGGTATGTAAGGAGCAAGCTTTCACTTCAGCCAAGTGTCTTTAGGTCTTTGTCCATTAACTTATTTTCTAACAAAGAATGGAAACTAAAAAGTGGAGCAGAGATTGCTCTTCTCAATATTCCAAATAGTTAACAAGATTACATTTAAAACATCAACAATAAATGAGTGGAGTAGAACTCGACTAAACTGAAGTAAAATTGAATTGTCTATGACACCTAGCAGACAAAAGAATCAAATGTGGTGACCCTTCTCAATATTCCAAATAGTTAACAAGATTACATTTAAAACATCAACAATAAATGAGTGGAGTAGAACTCGACTAAACTGAAGTAAAATTGAATTGTCTATGACACCTAGCAGACAAAAGAATCAAATGTGGTGACCAGACAGTCAGATTAATATCTCAACATCCCCTCCTAATTTCAAATCTTACAAGTAGAGACACTTACAATGTCTAATTGTTCTCTTTGAAATTCAAATACATTTTCGCCTCGTGACTTTTGTGAAAATATCTACAAGCAGATCTTTGGAACCACAAAAAGCCAATACTATGTCCCCATCATTAACAAGCTCATGGATGAAATGAAAACATGTGTCAATGTGCTTGCTCTTTTTGTGGAAAACATGATTTTTTATAAAGAAATTGTTGAATTGTTATCAAAGTAAATTGGAGTTGCCTCTTTTTGAACATTTGATAGATCTTTCAATAATCTTCTCAACGACATTGCTTGACAAGCTGCTAAATTTATTGTTACAAATTCTACCTTTGCATAAGATATTGCAATGATTTATTTTTCTTGGATGCCCATGAAATCAAATTGGTTCCAAGATGAAACGCATACCCTAAGGTGTTTTTGCGAGCATCTAAAGTCACTGCATAATCGTTGTTTGTATAACCTCAATGTGAACAATTTTCATAATGTGTATAGAACAAACCATAGTTTATGGTCCCTGCAATATACCTCAAGATCCTTTTTCCAGCTTTCTGATGAGAAGTCTTATGTGATTGCATAAACATGGAGACAAAACTCGCTGCAAACATGATATCAAGTCCAGTTACATTTTGATACAACAAACTACCAACTAGAATTTTATATAATGTGGGATCAACTGGTGGTGTTATATCTTCCTTGCTCAACTTGGTGCCATGAGCAATTAGTGTATCAATAGGTTTACAATTGGTCATTTTGAGCTTTTGGATGATATCAGTAGCATATTTTTGTTTAATGCCTAAGAAGTATTTCATGACCCTTAGCTCTATCATATCAAACTCTATTTACATTACTCCTTTGAAATCTTTTAACATCATATTTCTTGTATAAAGAAGGTCATCTACATAAAGGCATATAATAATATTTTTACCTTCATGAGCTTTGGTATACAAAGTGAGCTCATGGATGCTTCTGCAAAACCACTTTTTATGAGATAGGTGTTGATGTGACTGTACGAAGCTCTTGGAGCTTATTTCAAACCATACAAAGCTTTCTTCAATCTGTATATCTTATGCTCCTATCCCAGAACTTCAAAACCAAGAGGCTTCTCTACATAAAATTCTTCCAGCAATATACCATTTAGGCAGGAAAATTTAATATCAAGCTAATGGACTTTTCATTTGTGTTGAGATGTTGTGGATAAAATGGTGATCCAGGTTCGAGTGTGACAAAGGACCCTTCCAAGGCCTTTTACTTTCGTGATTTGTTAAGTTACATTTTTAAAAGAACATAAATGAGTACATTTGCATGTTGTAAAGAAGATGAATATGGCAATCATCAGCACATGAAAACATAAGTCGTTAATAACGGAGTTCATCCAGGAGGGACTATGTCTCCGAGCCCTGATGTCAAGATGGTGTAGGTCACTGCATTAAGTGCTATCAATAGTGATGATGTACATAAGAGGTGATGTCACTATCATACAAGGAAAATGCCCTCAGACAGGAGTGGCTCCAAGAGATGTTCCACTACAGGAACTCTCAGTCAAAAAGGAGTCATATCAGTATGACATAAACTCATGCATGATGATAATGAACATCCCGCCAACATGGCATAAAAGGATTTCAATGCAATCATACATGGTGACACATGAGTATCCCATCAACATGATGACAAATGGATCTCAAATAAAACATGACGAATCATGACAACAAGTACATCCCACAAATGATTCTGCATCACATCAAGCAGGAATCATGAAAACAAGTAAGAAACAAGATCCCACATCAAACATCAAACAAGGTTTTGTGCAGCACAATGCATAGCAAAAGAAGTACATGAACACACTACATATACCTCACATCTAGGGGCCATTTGAAGAAGGATCTCAAACTACTGAAGTTAGTCTCACGACGAATCTCGTGGCATCAAATATCATGGAAATAGTTGCTCGCACATGAATATTGACACCTTCACTCCACTTAGAAACGTGGCTAGAAAATGAAATGAGTAAATGAAAAATGTGAACACACCATTAGATTTATGGCGTCGAATAGTGCCAGATCAATTGTCAAATTTTTAAATTTTGAGAAAGTGGAAATATGGGGCTCAATGAATCTTTTAGATTCCCCCTAAATCCCTCAAAAATTCCTTCCTCTGGGTCATCTGAAGATCTGTTGCTCAGATCAAAATTCTGACTGCACCATCAGGTTCGTGCCACTAGGAGGTGTAAGATCGACATAAAATTTGTCTAATTCGGACACTGCAAAAATTTCACCCTCTTGGAAATTTTGTTCAATCATGGTTCCCCCTACATTAAAAATTAATATTCGTCTCAATTTTTGTGCTAGCTCCTGGCTCCTCCATGCTACCTGGGCACACTGTGTAAATGAAGATTTATATAATTTTTGTGGCGGATTAAACAATGAGTTGGTTGTGGCACGTTGGTGAGATTAGCAATTTGTTGAGGAGTGGTCGGGTGGTCAAACCCCACCCCTCCCATTTTAATATATTATGTTTCTTACAAAACCGCAAACATTATTGTTGGGGGGTCGCGTCTGCATTGGGCAGCCCACCCCCATAACCTCCTTAATGCCAACGTATTAATATTTCATTTGGCACATTGTTTTGATATTATATGGTGCATTAAATGGGGTGTTGGATTAATGGTTTGGTTTGTTTCTCATGGGGCCAGCCCACATGGCTGGTGCAAGCTCGATACCCACTGGCCTATATACTCCTCGCATTAAACATGATGATGGTGGTTGGGTTTTGTGGATGTGTGCCCACCCAATATTTGTTTCTATGTTAACACATAGGAGAAGGGTGTGGCAGGGTCATGGTCGTCAATCCAACATTTGAGATTTGAACGGGTTGTTGCAGTTACATCGGCGAGGGTCATGGCCCATCGAGCTTTAAATAATTTATATTTGTTATAGATTTTTGGGGGTGGCGGGGGTGGTGCCCCCCCACCATATTATATATTTTTTATCTTATTAGAAATACGGGTGGTTTTCCAAATATTTAGAAAATAAGGGATATTGGGCAAATTAATGAGGCCACAATTTTGACCGCTTTCATGCCTCATGGTTGGTCAAATTGTAGGACACTTAAACCTAGCCCACAGCACAAGTTTGACCAAAACTTTGAGTGGTTTGTTCTCCCTCATATGAGCTCAAATTGACAAACCGTCTGCATCGCTACAATCAAGATGACGAGATCTACACTCTGGTCCTCGCTCGAAAGCATTCTGATCACTTTGATTTTCGAGCTTCCATAAGCCCTCTTTGTCCTGTGTGTGTCTCTGGAGCCACCTAGATCAATCCTCCCCACTGAGGAGTTTTTGGTCCTCTAAAAACATGAAAAATAATTTGCAACCTTTCTATACCTTGTCTGCATCACAAGTGTCCTGAAAGGTCTCGCTTCCATCTCCTTCACCTTTGTTCTTCGGAGCTTTAAACGATGAGCCAACACTTGCAACCTTTACATCTTGTAGTACATTGTTTTTGCAAATTACATGCTTGACTCTCATGACCAACTAATGACCGAAGCATCCCACACTTGCCATGAGTTTATAACACATACTTGGTGGTCAAGTTTACATCAAGATGGACACAACACCCCAGCTACGAAACTAAGGCCAACATACCATTGTTACTTCAACAGGTGATGGAAAACCCATCATCATTGCAACACATGATTTACAAAAATAAGGCCAAACACTATTGTTTCTTTGACAAGTGATGGAAACAAGACATCACATTCACAGTTTAAAATGCAACTCAAAATAAGACTAGACATCATTGTTGTAAGTGATGGAAAACACATCGTCACTTTTACATTTTAAAATGCAAAAAATGATTTACAAAAGCATGACCATGGAACGCTAACATATCTAGAAACCATTTCTCACTTATGAAGGTGAACAGGTCATTCCTGTGTGATGGTTTTGCTTGTCGAACAACTATTTCATTTGGTTCATGCATCGACACTTTGTTTTTAAGGCGTTGCTCTAGATGGAGCCTCCAACAAGTGGCTCTTTGATGGCCACTTCTGTTGCAATGACTGCAATAGGTTTTCTTCTTCCAAATCTGTTTAACATGTTTCATTACCTGTTGTTGAGAGGGTCTTTCACGCCTCATCTTTTTGTGTGCTGCCATTCTTTTCCAATACTTAGAAATTGTATGGCTATGTAATCCACAAAAGGTACATGTTTTTTGATTCCAAGTTTTACGTTCAACTTTAACAACATGATTATTATAGAAATGAACATTTGAATATTGAAATTGGTTATACCTTTCCTTACTGTTTGTGGTGTAAGCATGGCGATGAGAGCTTGCCTCAACTCTTTCCTTGCAATGGAAACTGCTATGGGATGATGGGGATGTGTTCCCATCATTCTCTTTCCTTGATGATTTCAACAATGTCTTGGAAGAATCTGACACCTTCGAGCATTCTCGCTCGGTGTATCTCAAGCCTGAAAATCGATGTTTATGCATAACCTCCAAATGTTGAGTTATGCCTTGGTCATTAACACCAAGTTTTTCTTCCTCCTCGTGCCTCGTCCTTATAAGGAGCCTCATGTTTGTCCCTATAATTGTGATCTCCACATCTCCAACAGAAATCATAGTATGTGAAGATGAAACCGAAAGGAATTCAACATCTTTTACCCCCTCTGTCGATGTGGAAAGAACTGATGAGGGCTTCCCATCATCTGTTGTTGGTGGTTCACTAGTTGTCTTGGAGCATTCCTTAACTTCCTTTATGACATAACCAAGTCCTATCTGACGGGGTAGTTCTTCTACTTTGATGGGGTTGACAATGCCTTAGCCATTAATGCCCAGGCCTTTTCCTTAATAACCCATTTTCTTTAACAGTTTGGAGCAAATTCCTATGGTATGATTTTCAAAAACAACGAAATCATCATCAAGACACATACTTGAATTCAAAGAATTACTTTTTACCTCACATGGGTCACATTGCAGCATTTCCAAGGCCTCATCCTTTGCTCGCAACTATCATAGAAAACTTTGTTTTTCCTCTCTCTCTTCATGTAGAAGCATCTTCAATTTAGCGTTATCTGTTTGAAGACTTTGGTTGCTGTGCTTCAGTTCTTCTAGGGCCTCTTCTCTGTCTTGCAACTGAGGCTACAATCACTCCTTTTACTCTATCTCTTTTAGTAGAGTTTCATACATTATTTCCACCCTTTTGAAAATTTTGAGCATGGTCTCGTACATCGCTTTTTCATCCTCTGTCGCTACATCTTCCATTGTTCACACTTGCAATTCACATCTGCACAAAGGCCACTCTGATACCACTTGATCGAGGTCCAGGTGTGACAAAGAACCCTTCCAAGACCTTTTAATTTCGTGATGTGTTAAATTCCATTTTTAAAAGAACATAAATGAATACATCTACATGTTGTAAATAAGAGGAACATGACAATCATCAACAAATGAAAGCATAAGTCATTGATAACTGAGTTCATCCAGGAGGGACTATGTCTCCAGGCCCCGATGTCAAGATAGTGTAGACCGCTGCATTAGGTGTTGTCAATAGTGATGATGTACATAAGAGGTGATGTTGCTATCATAAAAATAAAATGCCGTCACACAGGACTGGCTCCAAGAGATGTAACACTATAGGAACTCTTAGTCAAAAAGGAATCATATCAGTATGACATAAACTCATGCGTGATGATAATGAACATCGTGCCAACATGGCATAAAAGGGATTTTAGTGCAATCATACATGGCGACACATGAGTATCCCATCAACATGATGAAAAAGGATTCTCAAATAAAACACAACGAATTATGACAATAAGTACATCCCACAAATGATTCTGCATCACATCAAGGAGGAATCATGAAAATAGGTAGGAAACAAGATCCCACATCAAACATCAAATAGGGATTTGTGCAACACAATACATAACAAAATAAGTACATGAACACACTACATATACCTCACATCCAGGAGCCATATGAAGAAGGATGTCAAGTTGTCGAAGCTGATCGCACGTCAAATCTCGTGGTGTCGAATCTCATGGAAATGATTGCTCGCACATGAATACTGACATCTGGAATCCACTTAGAAACATGGCTGGAAAATGAAATGAGAAAATGAAAAATCTGAATGCACCATCAGATTTGTGGCATTGAATAGTGCAAAATTGAATGTCAAATTTCTTAATTTTGAGAAAGTGGAAATTTGGCACTCAAAGAATCTTTTAGATTCCCCCTAGATTTCTCAAAGATTCCCTCCTCTGGGTCATTTGAAGATTTGCTACTCAGATCAAAATTCTGACTATGTCATCCGGTTCGTGTTGTTGAGAGGTGTAAGACTGACATAAAATTTGCTCAATTTGGACATTGCAAAAATTTCACCCTCCTGGAAATTTTGCTTAGTGATGGTTCCATTTGCATTAAAAATTAATTAATTATTAATATTTGTCTCGATTTCCATGCCCGCTCTTGGTTCCTCCATGCTGCCTAGGTGCATTGTGCAAATGAAGGTTTATATAATTTATGTGGTGGATTAACCAATGAGTTGGTTGTGGCATGTTGGTAAGATTACTAGTTTGTTGAGGAGGGGTCGAGTCGTCAAACCCCACCCCTACCATTTTAATTTATTATGGTTCTTTCAAAACTACAAACATTATTGTTGGGGGTTGGGTCCACATTAGGTGACCCGCCCCCATAACCTCTATAATGCTGGCAAAATAATATTTTGTTTGGTGCATTGTTTTGATATTATATGGCACATTAAATGGGGCATTGGATTAATGGTTTGGTTTGTTTGTCATGGGGTCACCGCACAGTGGCAGGCCAACCCACATGGATGGCGTGGGATTGTCACCTGCCGGCCTCCGTACCCCTTGCGTTAAACATGGTGATGGCAGTTGGGTTTTGGGGGTGTGGGTCAGGTCCACCTCCAGTGGCCCATGCCCACCCCAATATTAGTTTCAATGTTAACACATAGGAGAAGGGTGTGGCGGGGTCATGGCTGCCAACCCAACATTTGATATTTGAATAGGTTGTTGTGGTTAGGCCGGCAGGGGTCATGGCCCGTCGGCCTTTAAATAATTTTTTTTGTTATAGAGTTTTGGGGGTGATAGGAATGGTGGCCCACCACCATATTATATATATATTTTTTATTAGAAATAGGGGTGGTTTTCCAAATCTTTAGAAAATAAGGGATATTGGGCATATTAACAAAGCCACAATTTTGACCACTTTGTAGGACACTTAAACCTGGCCAACCCAACTTTGACCAAAACTTTGACTAGCTTCTTCTCCCTCATACGAGCTCATATTGACGAATGATTCACACCATCGCGATCAAGACGACGATATCTATGCTTTGGTCTTAGTTGGAAAGAATTATGATCACTTTGATTTTCGAGCTTCCATAAGCTCTCTTTGTCCTGTGTGTTTCTCTGGAGCCACCTGGATCAAATGGTTTTGACATTGTCTAACCTTACTACTAGAGAAAAGGTTTCACCATTGTCCACACCAAATTGTTGTGAGAATCCTTTGGGAACCAATTTTGCCTTATGTTTCTCAATTTCTCATTTTTCATTAAGCTTGGTCTTATATACACATTTGACACCAATTCTAGTTTTGTCTCTTGGGACACCATCTAATTCCCAAGTCTGGTTCTTCTCTATGGCAACAAGTTCTTGGTTCATTGCATTAGCCCAATTCTTTTCTTTAAATGCTTCTTCAAAATGGGTTGATTAAGATGAAATAAATGAAAACATATTTTGTTGTTCAAACTTGTGCTCCTGCTCATATATTTCTTTGATGTTTCTTGTTTTTTTAATTGTCTTAAGAAGATGTCCAATCATTCTTGGATTCATTGCTTGAAGATTTACCATTTAATCGTATGGCTCTTCTTGAACATACAATCTTGGTGGATACAATGGATAAAAACACTGATTTGAAGCTTCATCAACCTAATCAGACCATGATTTATTTTTCAAAATAATTAACATCTCTGCTTAAAACAAAATTCTTGGTAAGTGGATTGTAAAATCTATAGGCCTTTGACTGCACACTATATTCTATATGTGTCTTTCACACTTATCATCAAGATTCTTTCTTAGTTGCTCAGGAACATGTGAAAATGCTACTAATCCAAAAATTCTAAACTGAGATACATTTAACTTTTTACCATCCAATGCTGCTTGAGGTACTGTATCTTGAAGACTCATTGTTGGAGATATGTTGAGAACATACACTATTGTTGAAATGGCTTCAACCCAATAGTTATTTGACAACTTCTTCTCACAATGCATACATCTGGTCATGTTCATGATCAGCTGATTCTTCCTTTTTTCTACTCCATTCCATTGTGGAGTATATCTTGTTGTGTTATGCATTATGATTCCTTGTTGTTGACGAAAAGATTTGAAGTCACTATAATTGCACTATCCTCCTCTATCTGACCTGAGTACTTTCAAAGGATTTCCGTTCTACTTTTTTTCGTCTGCTTTGAACACTTTAAATCTTGAGAAAGTATCTGATTTATTTTTGATAAAATGCACCCATATCTTCCTACTGTAATCATCAATGAAAATCAGAAAATAAATACTACCACCAATGGAATGTGTCGGAATTGGGCCACATATATGTATATGGACTAGCTTTAAAGGATCTTTTTCTCTAGAGGAAGATGTGGGAAAGCTATCTCTTTTATGCTCTATTAGAACATAAATTGCAAAATTACAATCTTTTCATTCATAGTAAGGAGATAAATGACCATTGAATGTTTCTGAAGTAGTCTTAGACTCTTGAATGAGGTGTAGCCATATATAGAATTACATAGCTGAGACTCATTTATTTTTGACAAATTTTGGACTAAAAAATGTGAGAGATTGCGACTTCTAAGAGTCAATGGAAATATTCTATTCTTTGTTTTTTCAACCTTTGCTACTAGCCTTCTATTGGGAGGTTTGTCATAGATATAACATGTGTTCCCTTGAAATATTACATCATAACCATGTTCAATCAATTGTCCTACACTAATAGGCTTATGCTATAGATGTCAAACATAATAAACATTAGGAGTGTATTTGTGGTGATTATGTTTACTAAGAATAAGGACAATACCTTTCCCTTCAACTTTAATACAAGAATGATCGGTAAGAGTGATTTCTAATGTTATGGAAGCATCACGATAAGAAAGCAGACTTGTGTTGCCTATCATATGATTGCTACAACCACTCTCCTGCAATCGTCTTCAGAAAGGTGGGAAGAAAGAAACATTGTTTCATAGGATTCTCCTTAATTGTTTGAGAGATGGACATTGCCTATTTGTTGATATGATTGTTTCTTTCTACATTCATGTTCATTAATGCCCAAATTTCCTACAGTAATAACATTGAACATTAGATTTGGTCCATGTTCTGTTTCTCTGAGTTTGGTTTTGTGGACGTCTCCATTGGCCTGTTGCATGATGATGTTTGGCTCTGCCTCTTCCTCGGCCTCTGGCTCACTTGCTACTGCCTCTATATCCTCTGCTTTTGCCTCTACCAAAAGAGAGTTGTGCTTTGAAATCGTGTACCATGGAATCTTTTGCCAAGTTGAGTCTTGTTACGTGTGCTAGAAGTGATCCAGTCAACTCTTCTTCTGAGAAAGTTGTAACATCTTTGGATTCCATAATGGTTGTTACAATCATGTCATATCTCTTGGGCATGCTTCTA
Source organism: Pinus taeda (assembly GCA_000404065.3). NCBI lineage: Eukaryota > Viridiplantae > Streptophyta > Pinopsida > Pinales > Pinaceae > Pinus > Pinus taeda. The sequence goes on along the minus strand of APFE031414849.1, from coordinate 155,115 downwards.
AGGACTTTTTCAACAGTTTTTTGATCTATAATGGTTTAACCAATGAGCTTGATCTAATTAACAATTCCCATGACTCTAGTCATGAACTGGTCCACATTCTCCGTGTCAGTGAACTTTAGGGTTTCGAACACTGCTCTCAATGTCTACAATTTAATTGTCTTCACTGTATCATTACCTTGATACACAATTTTCCATATTTCTCAAGCTTCATTTGTTGTGGATGCACTAGTTATCTTGTAGAAGATAGAGTCATTGGTTGAGTTTTGTATCCAACATTTGGCTAAGTGCTCTTTCTTTCTGAGTTCAATAGTTGCATTCCTCTCATTGTTGGTCATGGTCGCTGATGCTTCTTGGGCCAGCTCGACATAGGATTTTTGAAGTGCATCCCAACACTCTTGGACTTGCAAAAATGTTTTCATTCTTCAAGACTGAAACTCATAATTTTTTCCAAACAAAGTAGAAGTCTCTTGTTTGGTAGAGGTCTCTGGCAAAGTGCTAGAAAAAATCATCTCTTCAAGTAAACATGTGCAACTTTTTTTTAAATCTCTTTTTTTTAAATTTTTTCTTAAACACTACTACCATTTAAAATAAATAAATAAATAAATAAATCCATTTTCTCAATGAAATTGGAATGTACTCCCTTTAAATTGGAATAGGCTCCCTTTTAAAAAAAAAATTACTTTTATACAACAAAAAACTCTTTTTTAATTCTCACTTTATGCCTTAAACCAACTTAAAAGAACCCAAACTCTTTTGAAATAACACGATTTTAAAAAAAAGAGTCCATATTATTAAATGGGAGCCACGTTATTATGAAATGAGGAGAAATCGTGGAGGCTTCGACCTTTTAATTGTGAAACTTTTTAATTATAACATAATCATATAACTAAATAACTATGTGCTATTTGTAATTTTGAAAAAATAGTAGTGGTTGAAAGCTGAAAAACTATCAAGAAACACTTGATTTCAACAGTCTGTATAAAACCATCCATACTATCAAATCATCCATACTTTTTTAATTATGGATGCCATATTTTAAAATAGACCACGGCTATCAGGGTCACTGATTTACTGCTACTACTTTTTGTGTTTGGCGATGCAATCATAATTTAAATTTTAGGTAAGTGTCGATAACCTGTCTTCAACAATCTGTTCGTTTTTTTTTCAGTTCCAACATTTTGTGTTTGGACAACCAAACCCAGAAACAGGAAAGTCACCCCAGGGTTAAAAGTCAACAGAACGGTCGACTTTTCTTTATGCATCAGATTGCCACAACTCACAGTGGAAATAAATACCTATTTGTAAAAGTAAATTATGGTAGAATTGGTTGTCTAATACCAGATACCTCTTTTGCAGCGGAAGCGCTGGTGGGAACAGTACAGTAACATTAGCCATCCATTCAACTTACAATCGAGTTAAAATACCCTATTTGTGAAAGTAAATTATGGTAGAACTTGTCTAACACCAGGTAGCTCTTTTGAAGCGGAAGCTAGTGGGAAGACAGCAACATTAGCCATCCATTCCAAACTCTATTAGGATAAACACATTTTAGTATGGAAAATGTTTAAAGCGATATGCATTTAAAAGTGTCTTCGAAGACATCGTTACTTTTAAAGCTTCTTGAAACCATACTTTAAATATGGTTCACGGTTTTGTTGCATTCATTCTATTTCTCTGCCTCCCTGGAATGCCCAATACAATGTCATTTAACGGTTTTGTTGCGTTAATTCTATTTCTCTGCCTATCTGGAATGCCCAATACAAAGTCATTTAACTCTTTAATCTTCCTTAAAATCCATGCCATTCACGGATTATGGATTATCCAATATATAAAATTATTTGAAACAAAGACAATGTTATATATATGAGAATAACATTGGTTTCTTTGAAGTGTCTGTGAAGGAATAGACTCAGCTCGGTATCCCTATAGAAGTTGCGTATCTACCTGCCTAGCCCAATTCGAGGATCATACGCCTACACCAGCAGCTATACAAATCATTCCAAATAAGCCTAGAACAGTTGGATAGTCATAGCCCGCAGCTCCGGTTTTATATCCTCGAGGCACAGAGCCCATTCCCATCCGAGAACGAGTTCTAATGGAAGGATCCCACCCACATAAATGAAGTTACTTATTTGGAACTGAAACATACCTTTCTCTGAAAATTGATGGGCTTCCAAAGCAGGTTTTCTCTATCCAGACAATGGATATATTTAAACAAAACAAAACAAAACAAAAAACAATGAGCAAAAATTGACAAGAAACAAGAAAGAAGACAGAAAAATGAATGATTTCTATTAACACACCAAAGAAATAAGAGAATACAAATTACAAGTTATATATTTTAATAAGAGAATACAAATTACAAGTTATATATTTTATATGGCTGAACTAATGCTAGTAGAGAATCTAGATAGATGAGGATATGGGATAAAATGTGAGAGAAAAGTAAAACGCACACATACACTTGTGGAGTTGCCTTTTTTAATAATAATGAGGTTTTCATGCCGAGTCCATTCCACTAGTGTAATTGAAATAGCATTAAATGTATGTAATTTTTCCAATACAACCAACAACTCAAACAAGAGGAAAGAGGGAAAACCACATGCTAACAAAAACCCTCCTTCAAACTTTAGTGCAAAAACTGATATACAAATACTAGTGAGTTGCGTCCTTCACCCCAACGAAGTCTCATAGAAAGTAAAAATTCTCTTTAGTGAAAGACATCATGAAAATTCTCTTTAGTGAAGGACATCATGAAGATGTCTACAATCTATCCCAAAATAGGACAATGTTGCAAGCTAATGATCCCATCATGTATCAATATTTAGATGTAGTGCATGCGATGTATTTTGTTTGTAGTTGCTCCATTGGGTCTCTACAAAGCTTTAGTGTGCTTTCATTTTGGCACAAAGTGGAAGATATGAAATAGCGTACCAAGCTTAGTGAGAAATGCTCGCAACCAAATGGCCTAAATGGTAATGTTTATTGCACCTCTCTATTCCACCTCTACAAATAACAAAGAAATCATGGAGAACCTTTTGTTGGAACAAAAAATGGTGTCGGATTTCGAATAGGAAAGATATAATGAGGTGGACTTATGATCAATGTTATTGCTAGCCCAATTTCAATCAATGCGGTCAATGAGATCCAACGTACATCCTACTACATAATGAATCTCATACCTAATGTTTCCCTAGACATATCTCGCTATACACTTGGAAGCTTTCAAATGTAGGACGTAGAACTCTTGCATGTACCTAGAAGTTGCGCCTACTGCATATGAAAGATATGGATGACAGTGAGTGAGCTAGAGGAGACTCCCCACAAGTTATATGTATATGGTGTAATCAACCAACAATTTATCCTTGTCATCATTAAGGTTTACCCCCCATAACAAAGGTGTAGTAGTTTTCTCATAGTTGGTCATGTGAGAGAAAACAAAGAGATCTTTCACATACTTGGACTAGGGAATTTTGATCCCTGAATCATTCTAGTTTATTTATAGTCCATGTTAGAAGTGCAGAAAACCCATATCTTTCATGCAAACCCTATCATCCAAGGTGGATTTTATTATAGAAATGGTTGAATCTAAACTACTTGTGATTAGTAAATCATCTATATGGAGAACTATTATCTGTAAAGAGTTAGATGCTCTTAGCATATACATTTTTGGATTATATTAAGATCAAATGAAATGTTGAGAAAGTAAATGGGAATTCATTTTAACATAGTATTATCTACGTGCATGCTTGAGGCCATCTAGAGGCTTCTTGAGTGAGAAAACTAAAGATGAATTATTTACATACGCTTATGACTGCTCTATCTAAATTTCCTCTTTTTGATTACTATAAAGAAATGCATTCTTCACATCCATGTGGTGAACCTCTCACTTTCTTTCAACTTTAATGGCAAGAGCTAACTAAATAGAGCCCATTTTGTCTATTGGAGCAAAAGTTTCATCATAATTGATGTCATGGGCCTACTTAAATTGTTTGGAAACCAATTGTACTTTGTATTTCCTCACAAGTCCATTCTCTTATTTCTTTGTCTTATGCACCCACCTACATTGGATAAGTTTACAATAAATAGAAAGCAAAATGAAGTCCCACGTTTGGTTCTTAATGAGGAATTTTTTCTCCCTGTCCACATGAGGCACCACTTCTAAGCCAAAAGTGGTCAAGAATAATACTCAGCCCCTCCGTTAGCTTGCTTTTTCTTTGCTGAGGATCCTTAACTTGTATGGTGGTGGGTGAAAGCAAGACCTCCACACTAAGGGCTGGTTGAAAACTTAAATTCCACCACCAGTTATCAACTACTTGAAGCAGAGAACCTTTAACTAAAAAATACAAAGCATTATTATTATTATTATTATTATTGGCAAAGGAATGCCTTTTATTTCATGAGATAAACCCTTTCTTTTGGTTTGACTTCGATGTCCTACTAACTCTGATCCATGTCTTTCTTTTGTTTTTACTTTATAATCTATAACACACATCTCTGATTTTCTCTTCTTTTCTTCAGGTGGCTTTATAATATTAGTCCCTTGGATTTAATATTATTCCCTTAGGTTCATAATCCATTGGGACTTTAATATTAATCCCTTGGGTTTATTGTTCCTTGTGTTTATAATACTAATAATCCCTTTGGTTTATTAATCCCTTGAGTTTAAAATATTAATTCTTAGGGTTTATTTATTCAACAATGTTTATTTTAGTATTTTTAATATTTATCTTATGGTTTTTATACTTTGGGTTTATAATGTTAGTCCCTTTTGTTTAATATTATTCCCTCAGCTTCATAATCCCTTGGGTTTTTAGTATTAATCCCTTGGTTTTATTGTTCTTTGGCTTTATAATATCAATCACTTGGGTTTATTATGCCCCAGTCAACCATGGTTTATTGTATTGTCAAGCATGGTCCAGCATGGAATTGTGATAAGGATTTTCTCAATCTGAAAATCAACGATGGTCAAACATGTTTATTTTAATGTTTATAGTATTTATATTAGGGTTTATATACACTCGGTTTATAATATTAGTCCCTTGGGTTTAATATCATTCCCTTGGGTTCATAATCCCTTGGGGTTTTAGTATTAATCCCTTGGGTTTATTATTCCTTTGGGTTTCTGATATGAATCCCTTGGGTTTATTACTCCCTTATGTTAGCACCTAAATCCGCCTTAGGCTAAAAGAAGGAAAAATTCAGGGTAACCAAAAACCACGCTCAGTCTAGTAGCTAGCCCTACCAGAACAGGAGAGGGCTCTCTCTGAGTCACAGTCAGTGAATAGATAAACAAAATGACCTGAGATGACTTACAGCGAAATATTTATCTTAGGCTAGTAAGTGAATACAGATACAAGAAGTGATTTTTATGAATGACTATGTTTCTGGGATGGTATGGGACCAGTGGACCTCAATGAACAGAGAACTTAATACAAAGGCATGGATTACTTCATGAGGCAAGGTAGGCGAAAAGCCTAGCAATTTAGTTTAAGATAGTGTGGAATGGAAAGATTGATTAAGAGGGTCAAAAGGGCATGGACAACATGAATCCTTTTCAACAGAAGAATGAACACTGAACATGAAATTTTCCCACAGACAGAGCAATAAAATTGAATTCTACCTTAGCTAACTTAGAAAATTTCACTGGAAATGAATATGAAGTGAACTATGAAACATAACAAGATAAATATGAAACACAAGAGACACATTTGCTACACTCACAACCACATGAATCTCATGAAACAAAGCCACTGCCTTTCATTAATCCTCTGTAAAAAATATACAATGCAGAAACAGAGTTTTTTTCCCACAGTCTCCCAGAAGTTACAAGCCAACCAACCCTTTGGAAATAGTTTGAATACAATATATAGAATGTGCTATGAAGAGATATAATGCCCAAGGATTGGGGAGTTACTTGAATCGTTACAAAATGAAGGTGGAGAGCCAAACAACAACTACAGGTGCAGCGCTGCAAACATGACAAATGGCTTGGGTGGCCCTTTGCCTTCCTTTGCCACTTGGATAACTAACCATCTGGAGTGAAAATACTTATTAAACTGCCCTAGGTGCCGAAAAACTGAAGTGCATATGAGTGGGCCCACTTACAAAAAGTCGGGAAGCAAAATTTCGCGAAATGGAGGCATTCTGGCCCTTTTTCCTATATGCATCGCGCCCTTTTCCTATATGCGTCGCGCCACTTTGAGGCCAATTTTGAGGCACTTTCCGGAGTCCAAAATGTGCCCAAGTGTGCTCATTCGAAAACCTATCCTGTCTACTTTCTAACCCAAGTGGAATTTTTGAATTTGGAGCTCATTTTCCCCTCCAAATCTTCATTCTCTCAAGACTGCTTCCTGTGTGTCAAAATAGGGGCAGTGAGGCCATTTTTTAGTGTATTTTGCCCTTTTGGTGACCAAGATCTTCTCCAAATTTCTTGCTCCCAGTGCTAGTAATTTTGATTTTGCAGGCCGAATCCAAAAACGCAAACGATTTCTCTTTTGGAGCTCCCAATATTACGCGTCGCACCGGTGGCGCAGCGCGTATAGAGAAAAAACCTGTTTTTGTGCCAAAAATTTGTCATGTGACCAAAATTTTCCCAAATTCCTTGAAACTTGGGCTAGAGGTCCTCTGTGAAGTGCTATACTGTGCCAAGGAAGCTTCAGCCAAGATTCGAAGCCGATATTTCTCTTTTGCCTATTTTTCTTCTTTTGTTACTTTGCTCAATTTAGCCTTCAAGCTCCTTATTCGGGCCTTTGCGCTCATGTTCCATGCCCTCTAATGACAATCCATCCTCTTCAGTATGGCTTTGTCCCTGTTTGCCTTCTCTAGCATTTTCTCCAAGTGTAGATTGGCCCGATCCAACCAAGACTCACGGTCGTTGTTGATCTCTTGCTCCAAGGTAGTGAGCTTGATCCCTCTCTGCTGGGTAGCTTGTTGATTTTCACGGATGCTTTGCAGCTCCATGATCGTATGTTGGTCCTCGAGCTGTTTGTTTCTCTTATCTAGATACTTGATGACCCATCTAGCGCTCTTGAAATTTAGTATCAAGTCTTTTATCTCCGTGTCCTGCTCCTGAATGGTCATCCTAAGTTTGGCATTTTTTGCCTCTGTCTCTTCATCCAAAATGAGGATGACATCGGTCTCCTGTGCACCTGACGACCCCTCATCATGCACGGGCTCCTTGCCTTTGTCCAATACTTGTGTCGTCGATGCCGGAAGTGAGGCCCCTTCCACCCCGGGTGGAGATAACACTCGCTTTGCTGCTGCAAATAAGTTCCTACTGCCTTTCTGATACGTCACCAAAAATGACATGATCGAGGTCTCATGGTGCTCATGCTGATAAGAAGGACCACCCAACTCCTGCTCGGGCTCTGATAGTACATATGGTGTGCTGAAGAAGTCATGGGAGATGAAGTCCTCCCAAGGAATGCCCTGCAATCCCAACTGATGATCTACCAAAATCCGAATAAGAGCGAAGTGATACACACTGTTAAGCTGCTGCTGAGAGGTCTTATGCAGCATGAAGGTGTTCATCCTCTCTATATTCTTGCATATGAAAAACGGGAGGTTCATCACCCTCACCCTGGTAAAGTGCATGAGCAAGCGGATATGATAGGCATACAGTCTAGAGAACCTCCCCTCACAGCTGAAGTATTTCATGATCAATCTCATGAATGGAGCATACTCATTCTTCAAGTATCTGAAGGGAAATACTCTTGTGAGCTCATTCAAGAATCTGGTTTTGATGTAAGGCTCATAGTGTTGACTTTCCACCTTCTTCTTCTTACGCCACTGCTCCCCAACATTTGGAATACCTGTTGCCATTGATACAGTTTGGGTGTCAAGGTGAAAGTGACCCCGGCCAAGGTAGACTGACCTCCATGTAGATGAAGCACAAATAAATGGGCCAACTCATGATGAACTATGACTTTTGTCACCCTTTGACAAAATTCGAAACATGATAAGTGCTGGAAGGATGACATGGCAAGAGGGCATGCTTGTAACTCGGTGAGGGTAGTGGGTTCATCCCTGACATGTTTGCCACTCTTGTGCTGTATCCTAGGAGCCTGCTCTTCTGAGGATGAGTCACTCTGTGTCTCCCTCTCATACTCGGACGAATGTTGTGATGACATGACGACAATGTGGACTGTGATTAGGCTACCCCTTTGATGATGGTGTGAGGCTGGGTGCCTTTGTAATATCTGTTACCAAGGGGAACAATGAAACATGGATTTTTAGGAATGGGTGATGAAATGGGGATAGGGTTTATAGGGGAAATTTGTTAGGGATATGGGAGGAGTTTGGGGTATTTTGATGGGATAGGGTTTGGGGTTTCTATTGAGCAATAGGAGGGGGGGAAGGGAATATGAGTTTGGTAGTGTTAGGGTAGTGATAATAGGAAAAATGACATGGGGGGAATAAGGAAAAAGGGTAGGGTAGGAAAAATCAAGCCTTGGCAGCAATGACACTGTTACACAACCCTAGCAAAATGGTTTTTCTTTGGTGTCTTCTTGTGTTTGCTTTATGAAATGTTTTTGCATTCAATCACCGGAAATAACCCACCATATCTTTATCAAATTTGATGGACAAATGATTTTGAGAGCATACCTTGCAATTAGAGGGGCTTCACAAAATATTTGAGGGAGTTTTGGCACGTTCTGGGTGCTTTATCTCTGTGTGTCGCGCCCCTGTCTGTGTGCGCCGCGCACTGGTTATATGCACCGCGCTCCTCCTCCTGTGCATCGTGCATTTTACGGAAGACTTTTTAAGGCCTTCCCAATGTCAAAATTAGGAGCGGGATAGCTCGTTAGAAAGGTCTTTGAGTCTCCTTTCCAACCCAACCAGAATATTTCAATTTCGAGTTCATTTGCCCTATAAAAAATCAAATCTCCCAAGACTAATAAAAATGTGCCAAATGAGGCTGCCTCAAGGCAGAGTGCTATTGTGGTCAACTTTTGAATGCCTTCCTCAAACCCAAATTGAGCTCATGATAGTTCATTGGAAAGATATTTGTCTCTAGTTATCATTTGGATCATCAAGAAAGTCATTTGACCAACCAAGCTAGGATAAAACGTGATTTGCCCAAGGTCACTCTAGAGGCGCATCAATTCTCCCGAGGAAATTGTATTTTTGACATTTCTTCAAAACCATGACACCTGTGTAAAAAGTGAAGGACCGTTTTATTCCTCAGTTTGTTTTGGTCAAAAACCTCTCTCAGTTTTTCGAAATTCATCTTTCCTTGCTCAGAAACATCATTTGAGTGAAACCTACCCCGATGTGGGGAATAAGAGATTTGTCGAAATGAAGCGAAATGAAGGGGATACTGAGCTTCTAAATTCTTGAAGAAACTTTGGGAAGTATGGAGGGATGTTAGGAAGTAGGGGAAAGTGGAATCTCAGAAATGGAATGAGGGGAAGGGGTCAAAAAAGGCAAAACACAGGCCCAACGTAGAAAATTGCCAGGTTGTAGCAAGAAACTAGGGTTTGTGCTAAAATGAGGAATTTTGGGGATCTCAGTGATGGGAAGTGTTTGATAAGGTACTTTAAGGATAGGGGAATGTGTATAAACATCAGGATACAAGTTTTTTTGATGATTTGACCATCCAAGAGAAATTGCCTTCAAAACCCTAGGAGAGGGAAATGACCTTACCTAGGCACAACTGAAGCATGAACAAGGTGTAAAATGACCCAGTGGAACTAGACATGATAATGAAAACCCTCTGAATGATGGTAGACTTAGATGAATAGTGACATAGACCGACATCTGGACAACTTTGAAAGGGTAAAATCAAACCCTAGACCTAATGCCTAGTGACCAAATTTTGCTTGAAGACTCACTGAAATGACAAAATTTGACCTTGACACCTTAAAATCACTTGTGTAAGAGCATTTTTGATCACTGGAGGAAGGCTACAAAGACTGACACTAATACCTTAGATTTATAATATCGATCATGGTGAACCATTGTTAATCATAGCCAACCATGGTTGAATGTCACATTGTGACAAGGATTGTCTCACCATGAAAATAAATCATGTTTATTTTAGTATTTGCAATATTTATATTTGGGTTTACGAAAGTTGGATTTATAATATTAGTCCCTTGGGTTTAATATTATTCCCTTGGGTTCATAATCCCTTGGGGTTTTAGTATTAATCCCTTGCGTTTATTATTCATTTGGGTTTATAATATCAATCCCTTGGGTTTATTATTCCTCTTAGGTTTATAATATCAATCATGGTAAACCATTTTCAATCATAGCCAAACATGGTCAACCATGTTTGAATGTCACATTGTGACAAGGATTATCTCTCCATCAAAATAAACCATGTTTATTTTACTGTTTATAATATTTATATTTGGGTTTACCAATGTTGGGTTTCTAATATTAGTCCCTAGGGTTTAATATTATTCCCTTGGGTTTATGTTTCCCTTTAGTTCATAATATCAATCCCTTGGGTTTATTATTAACATGGTTTATAATAACAATCATGGTCAACGATAACCAACCATGGTCAACTGTGGTCAATCATGGTCTGATCTCACATAATGAAACAAATTGTCTCCACTTAGGGTTTATATACCTTGTTTTTTTAATATTAGCCCCTTGAGTTTAATATTATTCCCTTAGCATCATAATCCCTTGGGGTTTTAGTATTAATTCCTTGGGTTTATTGTTCCTTTGGGTTTATAATATCAATCGCTTGGGCTTATTATTTCGTAGTCAACCATGGTTTATTATGAAGTCAACCATAGTCAACCATGGTCCAACATGGAAATGTGATAAGGATTGTCTCAATATGAAAATCAATGATGTTCAATCATGTTAGTGTTTATAATATTTATCTTAGGGTTTATATACATTGGGTTTATAATATTAGTCCCTTGGGTTTAATATTATTCCCTAGGGTTCATAATCCCTTGGGGTTTTAGTATTAATCCTTCAGGTTTATTATTCCTCTGGGTTTATAATATGAATCGCTTCAATTTATTATTCCCTTAGGTTTATAATATCGATCATGGTCAACTATTGACAATCATAGCCAATTATGGTTAGCCATGGTTGAATGTCACATTGTGACAAGGATTGTCTCACCATGAAAATAAAGAATGTTTATTTTAGTCTTTCTAATATTTATATGAGAATTTATCAATGTTGGGTTTATAATATTAGTCCCTTGGGTTTAATATTATATCATTGGGTTCATAATCCCTTGGGGTTTTAGTATTATTCCTTTGGGTTTATAATATCAATCATTGTGATCTTTATTAATCTCTTATGTTTGTAATGTCAATCTCTTGCGCTTCTTTCTCCCTTAGGTTTTTAATATTTATCCCTTGGGTTCACTAATTCCTTGGGTTTATAATATTAAACGGTTGGGTTTATTAGTTCCTTGGGTTTATAATATTAATCCCTTTCGTTTAATATTACTCCCACGGGTTCATAATCCCTTGGGATTTTAGTATTAATCCCTTGGGTAATAATAATATAATATATTATTATAATAGTAATATAATAAATATATTATATTATTCTAGTAATATAATGATAATATAATATTATTATTCTTATGTTATTTATTAAATAAATCATGCAATATAAGATAATAATATTATATTATCATTATATTACTAGAATAATATAATATATTTATTATATTACTATTATAATAATATTATTATATTATTATTACCCAAGGGATTAACACTAAAATCTCAAGGGATTATGAACTTGCTGGAATAATATTAAATAAAAGGGACTAATATTATAAATCTAATGTATACAAACCCTAAGATAAATATTAAAAATACTAAGATAAAGATGGTTGAATCAATAAAGCCTAAGAATAATAATATAATATAATAATAATAATATTATTATTATTATTATTATTATTATTATTATTGTTATGAGTTATATTATTATAATAATATTAATATAATAATCACAAATATATAAATATATAAGAATATCATTGTTTATGAGAGAAAGTTTTTCGGCATAAATCACATGATATTTCATTTGTCGATGTGTTTCAACCCAACTCGTGTGGATCATCGTCAGGACAAGCTGAAGAATCAGATCATAGCTGCAAATTAAATAGGGAGAGAAGATCAACAAACAGCTAGGTTTGACTAAAAAACCAGTTATACTGAAAAACAGTATATCAAATCATACTAGAAGAATGGTTAAGATTGACTAAGAATTGCTAGATTTAACTAATTAATTTGTATAATTATATAATTACGCCGTAAGGCGTTCCCCTCTGAAATCATCTCCCCTCCTTGCCTACGTGTCATCTTTGTGTGCCATACGATTAGATGTTAGACAATTGCATAAATTTCAACTGTTAGATCAAAATAGTTACAAATTAGTTACAAGTTAGTTGTCGGGTGGTATGCATTGGTTATTACCTGTAATGGTCCATGACTAATGCTTTGTGACTACCATTCTTTGAAAGAGAAGCTTCTGGGTGTAAAGGTTCGCAACTAATGCTTTGCAACTACCATTCTTTGAAAGAGAAGCTTCAAGATGATTACACTGTAGGCGTTGTGGTTGGATTTTTCCCAGTTTTCCTTATTTGTATCGGCATTCATTGAAAGGAAAAGTATGATATTAGCTCTTTATGTTGCAAACATCAAATGGGGAGATGTTCCAGGGTACCACGAAGAGTTGGACTTTGAATTCCTAGGCAATATTGTTAAGTTTTTTTTTTTTTTTTTTTTTTGCAGTCCTCTCGTCTATTGGGGTAACAAATTTTGATTGAATTTAATTCTATTTTTTTTTTTATTTTGCAGGCTCTGGATTGTTGTCACAAGACATGTATATGTATGGCTTGTTCAGTGCTTCTATGAAGCTTTCGGATGATTACACTGTGATGATGTTGGAAATCTTGGGCAAATGGGCTTAAAGATATGCAACTACCAAGATGCCACTACATAATGTGGAAGGGTTCTCCTTCCCTTGCCCACACGTCGCAATAAGGGATTACTCGTTGAGGAAACAAAAAGGAGACAAAAGAAGATTAGCCATATAATATATGGCTTCCACTATATCTATGAAGAAAATACTGGTAAGAAGAAGACAAAACAGGGCCCTTTTGTTAAACAAACTGCCTCTGCGTTGCAGATCAAATAACTAGCTTCAACTCAATATTGCTTATGCCTATTTTATCAAAAGATCCTCTTCGCCTGTTTGTCTCCTCACTGGGTTGTTGTTCTTCAGGCTTGATTCTTGCCATGTAGCGAAAGCCCAGAGCTTTGTATTTGGAATGCTTCAATGCAGCTGGTCTAATTCCATAATTTCAACCATTTTTCCATTATATTTATAATATTATCCGAGATTATTTCCATGTTTGTTATTATTAACCCTAACAAAAACAATTTCCATGTTTGCTATTATTAAACAACCGATTATATCTAAAACAATATGAACATTTAGTTATGAATCTAAATATTGAGCCCTTTTCATCAAATGACTCAGTGAACACGGGAATCATCCTAACATATTTTCAATTTGCAGATGTGTTTTGTTTCACAGTCTCAATTATATTTTTAATTTAATATGTATGTGCATGTTGTATTCTTTTTTTTTTCATATAGTTTACTTAGCAATGATTAGTTTTATTTAACAACTTTAATGCATTTTTAACCATTACCATGTATGTGCATATAGCACCATGTCTACCAATTGTAGTCAAATTTTGGAGCGTAAATTAGACGACAAAATTAATGAAACTCATAGTGATATATATATTAACTTATGCATTATGATTTATATGGCTAAAACATAATATTGATATATGTTATATTTTTAATTTATAAATTAATAATTTTTAAATATGTCAGATATATTTTTTTAAGTTAAATAAAAAGAATTTGATTTTTTTAGTTAATTATTAATTAACAATTTATATTTTCAAAAACTATTTAACTTTATTTTAAATATAAAATGTATGATAATGTGAAATTTGTATATTTTTGTAATATAAAAATTGTATAGAAATTTAATTTCTATTGAATATTATATTATCTAATTTGTAACCATTTGAATGGTTAGCTTAATTGTCTCCTTTGTTAATGGATATATTTAAATAGTTGTAATTTTCATTATTGAATTTTATTTAGTTGGTAACTATGAATTAAAGTATTAAAATATGAATTTTGTCTCTATACAATATATCTATTTGTATTTCATTTAAATTTAAATCAATATTAAATTTAAGTTTATTTATACTTACAATTACATTAATAATATTAGCGAAAAAGAAAAGAGACTTTTATAGAAAAAGAAAGAACTATTATTGTGACTGTATAGGACTCTAGCAGTAAATGAAAGAATAAGCAACAATGTCTGCGTAGCTAAGAAAACGAGACCGTTACAGAAAATGAAAGACCATTTGTTTTAGAACCTCAATTGAATGTAAAATGCAGAGGTTACAATAGTTTAATGAATTGTTTTATGCTGTAAGGTTCCTGAGTTATAAACAGTAGAGAGTTTAGTATTGTAGTAAACAGAGAAACAAGAAAGAGATGATGGGAAAGAATGAACAACCGTAGCTATAGAAAACCCATTCTTTAAAGACAATGTCTGTCTTAAAACTGTAGGGTGTCCACAAGCTGGGTTGTAGGGTGTCCACAAGATGGGTACAAGTAGGAACTAGATGTGACGTATGTAGCCACATCGTAAAAGTATTGCAAGATTATATTGTTGCAGAGTAATGCAAATTTGGAAAAATAATTACCTTAGAGGATTAAGGATAACCCAGAATTTGTAACTTAAAATCTCATGACCACCAAACTTTGAACAAATATGCTTGCGCCAGAAGGAATTTACCAAGAAATTATGGAAATCCATCAAGCGAAGGGGGATGTTCCCACCAATAGTTAACTTGAGAAAAACTCTGAGATAGAAAAAAGAAACGAAGAGAGATCGGAACCCAAACCCTAGGTCGAGTTGACGTGTGCGAATGGAAAACATATTAATGAAGGAATTCAAAACCCTGAAGAAATCCCCATAAACCCTACATGGGTAGGAAATCTTCAATGCTGGAAGATTCAAGTAACCCTCGAAGGAGGGAATAACTAAACCATTGCTAGAACAACAGCGACAAGAAAAAAAGGAGTTAGCTCGCATATAAGATAGCAAAAGCCGACAGCAATATCAGTTCGGTAACATAAAAATTCTACATAAACAATAATTTCAAATGGAAAGTCAGACGGAGATACCGTGGTAATACATTCCAGAAAAAGAAAGAACTGTTATTGTGACTATATAGGACTCTAGCAGTAAATGAAAGAATAAGCAACAATGTCTGCATAGCTAATAAAACGAGTCTATTACAAAAAATGAAAGACCATTTGTTTTAGAACCTCAATTGAATGTAAAATGCAGAGGTAACAGTAGTTTAATGAATTGCGTTTATGTTGTAAGGTTCCTGAGTTATAAACAATAGAGAGTTTAGTACTGTAGTAAATAGAGAAATAAGAAAGAGATGACGGGAAAGAATGAACTACCGTAGCTATAGAAATCCCATTCTTTAAAGACAATGTCTGTCTCAAAACTGTAGGGTGTCCACAAGCTGGGTTGTAGGGTGTCCACAAGCTGGGTACAAGTAGGAACTAGATGAGACGTATGTAGCCACATCGTAAAAGTATTGCAAGATTATACTGTAGAAATTTCACCTGTAGAACAAACTGATATATGAAATGTCCTAAAGCATAATACTTGTTCTACTTCTACAAAACATTAAGCAGAAGCATAATCGAATTCATGAGCAACAACAAGTAGAAACATGCATAACTAATCAAGAGAAATAATCACACATAACACAATATATATCTAGGGGAAAGCACCAACATAAAACCCCAACCATGTTTTATTAATCAAGTGGAAATCCTCTTCAACATACAAAAAGAATCAGCTCAATAGCTATCCTGCTCTCTCTGTAATCAAAAGATCATGATGATCTTGAATTAGAAGATGAAAATCATGGACTACCTAGGCCTCAATATATAGGCCACAAGTCCTCCAATCTCTTATAATAGATCCTTCTCCATGCAAGGAATACTTACTAGAAATATCCAAGCATCTAATAGTACATTGTCCCACATCTAATCTCAACTAGGTCTCTAACAGAACTGACATGCAACAGTTATCCATGAGTGAATACTCAGTTATTAGTTGTCACATGCATACAAGCATTAACAAACTGAATATAGAAAATTTAACAACTTGTTAAATAATCTAACTGGACTTGACTAGTTAGAACTAAGTCAACTAATTCTCTCATTATAGAATTGAACCTTATCTCCTTTAATTAAGGGATAAATTCCTAAATCAAGAGAGAAAATAATTGCATGATCTCACAAAGACTTAAAGTTTAATTTTCCATAACTAATTATCTCATGGAGATTGATTAATTAATATTTTAAACTGCTGTCAAGACCAAAATTAATTTTACTTCCTATAGATAGACTAGAGATTGCTATAAATAGGAAGGGACCTAGAAATGCTATTTTTAGAACTTTCTATTTTTAGCAGTTTAACCTCTCACCCAATGTGGCCAATGACCTCACTGGCCAAACTGTTTTTTTTAGACATGCTATTTTTAGCAGATCTATTTTTAGCACATTCTAAATTTAGCATTTCTTGTTGCACATTTTTCAACACACCCTCTCAAGAAGAAAGGCTTTCTCTCAAACCCAATCATGTAACTCTATAATTTTCTGCATGCAACACATCTACTTGGTCCACTTGCTCCAACAACACTTGGAACAAAAACACTCCCAAATGACCACTCTGTTGGGCTAGGAACATACTCTGATGTTGAAGCTCTACCTGCCACTGAAAAGTGCTCCCTCTCTGACATATGCGTAACTGCAACATCTCCATGCATCTTGCACCATTGTACACCTCTCTGTGCCACCTAGCACTGTGCAAAGCCCTTGTGCCTCTCGCATTACTGTAGCCTGCTAGCTATGCACATTCCTGGGATTCCCTGCACTGTCGCTCTCTCTGTCACTCCATCTGCATCTGTCTCTACCCAATCAATCAGTTCCTGCTACTTCACATTGGGGCTCCTATAGCAAGGTCTCATCTAAGAGGTTTGGTACCTCAAGGATCTTACCCCTCCTCCTTGGGACGATCACTCTATATCACCCCACCTCCTACCTGGAGGTATGGCCGCATGTGATCCCTCTTCCCACCTGGCTCAAAGTTTCCCCCTACTAGAGGTTTCTGCATGAGTATATGTCTCTACTCGATCTCCTCTCAGCTTCCCTTGTTGTGGCTGCTCCACAACCTCCTGAAGTTGTTGCACCAATCATGGTTCCTCCACAATTGTTTGAGACTTTTTTTGGCTCTGCAAGTTGAGAGGTAATATACCCTCCCTCTCAACCACCAAGTATCCATCAGTTGCCTTGTTGCTCAAGGCTTTGCATGCATCTTGAACCTCAAGAGCATACAGGTTCTTGACCCATGAACCAATCTACTTCACCTGTCTAGTGATGATGTGTCTAAGGAAAAGCTTTCCCTTACTGAAGACTACATCATAGCCTCTATCTTCCAGCATCGCAATCGAAACCAAGTTTCTCTTCAATCCTGGTACATACTTGACATCAGTCAAGATAAGGCGAGCTCCATGCTCCCTCTGAAAAATAATCATTCCTACACCTGAGACACTATACTTCTCATCATTACCCATAACTATGAGTATCTGGAGATCTTTCTCCTCCAAAATATTGAACAAACTCTTGTCGCCGGTCATGTGGAAAGAAGCTCCACTGTCAGGAAACCAACCACTTCCCACCATGGATGAAACCATGCATGTGAATAGTGTGAAATCCAACTCAAACTGTGAAGTAAGTGCCTCACATTCAGATCCTTCCCCGGATCCCTTCTTAGATTTCCTTCGTGGACAATTTGCAACATAATGGCCCACCTCATGATAATGAAAGCATCGCACATTCGATTTGTCAACCTTCTTCTCATCATGGAAGAACTAGATTCAGAAAGAGAAACCTTCTCCTTCCTCTTCTTCGCCTTACTCGCTAAGGCACAATTCTCCTCATCATGCATGGATGAAGAATTGTCTCTGGTGCTCCGTCTGATCTCCTCCTGCATCAAATCTGACCATAGTCGTTCCCAATTTGGCAGTTTCTCCCTTTCATTCACCGAGTCCTGGTAGCTATGCTAGCTCTTAGGAAGGCCAAGGAGTGCTAGACTCAACATATCCTCATCCAATGTCACAACCCCTACACTTGCAAGCTCATCCCTGCATGTGATAAACTTGGCCAGATACATAGAGATTGTCTCATCCCTTTCACACTTGATCTTTCGAAGTTTGTCCTTTAGTTCCAACTTCCTTTCATAACTGGTATTCTAATATAAGTCTTTCAATGTTTTCCACATTGCAAACGGAGACTCCTTCCCATGGAGGCTTGAGACTATGTGATGTCAAACACTCTCCAACAGAATTCTCCTAGCTCTAGCCACACACTTACCCATTCCACCAGCTCAATCTTGTCAGTAGGCTCAGGGACTTCTTGATCAATGAAATCCTTAAGACCATTATCTTCCAAAACTGCCTCCATGCGATGCTTCCAAGCTATATAGTTTCGTCTGCCATTAAGGGCATACTCAAGCCTCAAACCATTGAATGCTATCGATGAAATAGATGTGATAAGAACTTGATATCTATATCAATAATAAGAAACTTTGAATTCCTCCTGCTAGTATACGATTCTTTCCTAATCACCTGTGCTCTGATACCATGTAGAAATTTCATGTAGAACAAACCGATATATGCAATGTCCTAAAGCATAATACTTGTTCTAATTCTACAAAACATTAAGCAGAAGTATAATCGAATTCATGAGCAACAACAAGTAGAAACATGCATAACTTATCAAGAGAAATAATCACACATAACACAAGATATATCCAGGAGAAAGCACCAACATAAAACCCCAACCATGTATTATCAATCAAGTGGAAATCCTATTCAACATACAAAAAGAATCAGCTTAATAGCTATCCTACCTCTCTATAATCAAAAGATCCTGATGATCTTCAATCAGAAGATGAAAATCATGGACTACCTAGGCCTCAATATATAGGCCACAAGTCCTCCAATATCCTATAATAGATCCTTCTCCATGCAAAGAATACTTACTAGAAATATCCAAGCATCTGATAGTACATTGTTCCACATCTAATATCAACTGGGTCTCTGACAGAACTAACATGCAACAGTTATCCATGAGTGAATACTCAGTTATCAGTTGTCACATGCATGCAAGAATTAACAAACTGAATATAAAAAATTTAACAACTTGTTAAATAATCTAAGTAGACTTGACTAGTTAGAACTAAGACAATTGATTCTCTCATTATAGAACTGAATCTTATCTCCTTTAATTAAGGGATAAATTCGTAAATCAAGAGAGAAAATAATTGCATGATCTCACAAAGGCTTCAAGTTTAATTTTCCATAACTAATTAACTCATGGAGATTAGTTAATTAATATTTGAAACTACTGTTAAGACCAAAATTAATTTTAATTCCTATAGATAGACTAGGGACTGCTATAAATAGGAAGGGACCCAGAAATGCTATTTTTAGAACTTTCTATTTTTAGCAGTTTCACCTCTCACCCAATGTGGCCAATGATCTCACTGGCCAAACTGCTATTTTTAGACATGCTATTTTTAACAGGTCTATTTTTAGCACATTCTAAATTTAGCATTTCTTGTTGCACATTTTTCAACATATGCTGTTGTAGAGTAATGTAAATTTGGAAAAATAATTACCTTAGAGGATTAAGGGTAACCCAGAATTTGTAACTTAAAATCTTATGACCAGCAAAATTTGAACAAAGATGCTTGTGCTAGAAGGAATTTACCAAGAAACGATGGAAATCCATCAAGGAGAGAGGGTTTTTCCTACCGATAGTTTACCTGAGAAAAATCTGAGATAAAAAAAAGGAAACGACGAGAGGCCAGAACCCAAACCCTAGGTCGAGTCGACCTGTGCGAAAGGAAATCATATTAATGAAGGAATTCAAAACCTTGAATAAATCCCCATAAACTCTACATGGGTAGGAAATCTTCAATGCTGGAAGATTCAAGTAACCCTCGAAGGAGGGAATAACTAAACCATCGCCAAAATAGCAGCGGCAATAAAAAAAGGAGATAGCTCGCATCTAAGATAGCAAAGGCCGAGAGCAATAGCAGTTCGGTAACATAAACATTCTACATAAACAATAATTTCAAATGGAAATGCAGACGGAGATACCCTGGTAATACGTTCCAATGCCCTTGAACAAAATAACAATGGTAAATACAGTGAATAAATGCACAAAGCAGAGCACAAGAATAACATTAATATAATTCAGAAGGAGCGTAGAAAAACTATAAATACAGATGAATAATTTCATGAACATACGCATAAATCCATGAAAGCTCAAATTAGGAACCATGTGGTTATATTACAGAAGGTGACCATTAAAACCTTGATATCCAACAGAAGTCCATAACCAATACAACGTTCAAAGCATATAAAATATTAACCAGCGGAGCAATAAGCTTAGTCTCATTGATAAGAGAAGTAAAACATAATCTTTATCCTAAGGAGATTCTCAGCAAATACAAGATAATGTGAAAGAAAACAAGACTAAAACAAGGGATCTTGACATGGGAGAACCCTTCAAAGAACTACGCTAACTCGGACTTACAACTAAAGCCGGAAATCAAACCCTAGGCTAACTTGGTGATCCGGATTTAAACAGGAACACAACAAATTACAGAGATAACCATATACACAAATATGCAACGGAAATAATACTTCATTTCATTAATGGAAAATACCGAAATATGCTTACAATCAGAAATGGAAATAAACTAGCTAGGG